>JAANYP010004213.1:2500-36437 GCA_020465985.1 Centrapalus pauciflorus
AAGCATTAACATCACTGATTTAGGATAAAGGTTTATGCTTAATGGGTTAAAATCATATGTGGTCATATGCTCATTTAAAGTCACATTGGAATCCCTAAGGTGCCGTTTGGTTTGAAGGATTTCAGCAAGTCATTTAGGATTTATATTTAGAAATCCTATCAATTTTAAATACCATGATTTTAAATCCATTTCTCCTCCTTTCATAATCCACCCATCCCCTTAATTATTTTTAAAATCCTATCAATTTTAAATACCATGATTTTAAATTCATGCAATCCAAACGGCACCTCATGATTTTAAATTCATATATGTGAATGTTTGTTATTAGATTAACTATTAGGGTCTTTTAGTTGGTTAAATTAATTGATAAGTTGTTACGTTAAATTAGTTGAACCGCTTTAAAATTTATAAATGGAAGAACTAGATCTGAAACTTAAGTTAAGGATCCTCGTAATGAAAACGATGAACACACCTATACATTATGCCCCCACGTAAGGATTTCCTAGATCCGCCACTGGAGACACCAACCTCTTGAAAATGAGAAAACGACGAGTATACTTTTAGTTTATAGGATTTCAGTTTGATGCCAGTATATTCGGCGTTTTAGGGGTGTCCAAAACCGGAATATCCGAAATTTAGGATAGTGATTTTTGCTATCCGAATCCGAAATTTAGGATTCGGATATCGGAATATCCGAAAATTCATATTTTTTAATTTTTTTTTAATAAAATAAATCAAATAATTTTATATCTAAAATACAAATTCATATATCTAAATACATTATAAAGATAAATATATCACAAATTAAATGTATCCGGAATTATTATACTCAAAACGACTAAAAAAGATTATAAAAATAATATATATAAAATATTAAGTAAATAATCGATACTAAAGATATATCAAAAAAAATTTTAAAAATAATTTTTTTGGAGTTTCGGATATTTCGGATATCTGAAAATTTGGAATTTTACTATCCGAATCCGAAATTTCAGATAGATTCGAATCGGATTTCGGATATTTATTTCAGATGCTCGGATTCGGATTTTAATGAACATACTAGGGCGTTTGGTAAGATTATAAGGAATGAAATCGTTTAAGTTAAAAAAATTTTTTGAGCAACCATAGTAATAAATCGGAAAAAAAAAACTTGGGATCTCTGTTTTTTTTTTTTTTTTTTAATTGAGAACTAAAGAACTCCTAATATTTTATATATTTTGACATTTTGATTAAAATAAGTTTGAATATATTTTGTGTGTGCATGTATGTGAAATAAGATCGTAACAAGTATATGAACAATGGGAAGACCGTAAGATTGATGGCTGATCCGATCTCACGGTACGTTCCCCCCAAAGTCCGCTAAAAATTAGAACTTTTCAGTTCTAAACCTAACTAAACTAAAACGCCGCTTTCTTCTCTTTAATCTCAGCTTTCCACCTACCGTTCCCTCAAAAAAATAAATTTAAGTAGTTTATGATGTAAAACTATAAGTTAAGATGCTTAGGAAAAAATAATGATAGATAGGATCTTACGATTTAACCTTTCAAAAACATAACGATCCTATCTAGGATCTTAATGTTGGCAAGCTTGGTGTCATTATTGCTTGAAAATTTCTATATTGAAATATTATTAACAGTCGTATGCACGAGAATAGGGACGGATCCAGGAATTTATATTATCGGTGTCACTTTTTTAGAGTAAATATAATCTTTAAATTTTTGAAATATTTCGTAAAATGGATCGGGTCACCGAAATGGTCACAAAATTAACGAATAACAAGAATTTTTTCAATTAAAAAAAGTACATAGTACAATACCATTAAAACGTAAAAGCAATAAGTACCGTAAATCTTAAAGTTTTACAATTGTTGTCTTCGGGTTTTCATCTTTTGAAATTTTGTCATGACATCCTCATTCGAAATATTGACAAATAATTCATTTTCAAACTTTTTGAAAAGTGTTTCAATTTGTCCATTAACCTAAATTTTTTTTAAAGAATTAACAATAAGTTTAACACTTGATATAATTATATAAAAACTCAAAAAATAAACATTTGTACTTTATTTTATAATTATTATTCAGTAAATTAATTATTTAACCCATTAAAAAGATAGTAAAAAGAAAACTAAAAAAAAAACATAAATCATTTATGCAATTATGCTTTACAGCTTAAGAAAGTTCTAGACTACAAGTCTACGCAAACTCACAAAATCAAAAAAGACGTATAGTCAAATACTCAAATAGAGAGAGTCTGAGAGTGAGAGTCTGAGAGAGAGATACTGAGCCTCCGAGCCACTGAGGTGCGGTAAGCGGCAGAGCGGCGGTCGGCGGAGCAGCAAGCAGACGAGCAGCGGCACTGCGGTGCGGTGAGCGGCAGAGCGGTGCGGTTCAGGGCTTCAGGCGGTGAGCGCCTAAGCAGTTGGCGACTCCGGTGAGGCGGCTGCGTTTTTGGGAGGCTTCGATGGCAAATGCTAAAGAATGAAAGCCAAAAATTTTTTTTTAGGGTTTTTACAGGTTTGGGCTTCATCTTAAGTGTTAATTGTTGGGCTTTTTAAAATCTTTTGGACTAACTAAAACACTTATTATTTCTATGTGTTGTTGGGTTTTTTTTTAAAAAAATTAATTAATACTCAATGTTATTTCAATAAATTTAAGTAAAAAAAATAACAAATATAAATAAGATATGTATATTATAATTGTAAAAAAATTTTGTAGGTGTCCCCCAAAAAAATTCTTAGGTGTCACTCAGATTTTTGATACATATACAACTCAATATATTGAAAATTCATAGATGTCGAGTGACACCCGTCCCAACACACTAGGTCCGCCCCTGCACGAGAAGATAAAAAATATGCAACAATGTTATGACATTACTACTAACATAATGGTTGAATAATTATAGGCTTATGTTAGAAAAAATGTTGGGGCTAAAACCGTCTAATAGTTGCGTAATTATTAAGGTGTACCGATATGATACATGTACTTATTTTAATTATCCATATAGTACGTGTACATTTTAAATCAATTCAATATAATATTTATATTTTTTTATGACTGGTTATTTTGTTATAAAGCTTACATGTCATATTAATATCTGATTTCGAATTTAAAATTTTATTATATTTCTGAAATAACATTTAACTAATGAGGTGTCATTTTTTATAAACCGATTATGTATTATTTTTATCACTCTTATTATCATGTTCTTCGTCGACTTTATCGGAGCTGTCATGCTTTCGGCCACTGACTCCCACTGCTACCATCGACTAGAGTCACCAACGCCACCACCTTTAAATATAAAAGCTTAAAGCTGATGGTATAGAAGCTTAAAGCTGATGGTATAGAAGACGAAGCGGACGGTCAGAGGGAAGGAGAGAGACGGTGAAATGAGAGTGATTTTATGGTTTCCAGATTCAGGAATCCATGATCCTGTTCGTCGTCGAGAGCTGCGTGGGGGTGGTGATGGTGTTGAAGGAGCTTGTGTGGTGTTGAAGGAGGGCAGTGTTGAAGGCGATTTCGTGGTGGTGGTGGTTCACGACCGGTAGTTTACGCCGGGGAAGGTAAGGTTAGGTCACAGAAGGAGAGACGAAAAGAGGAAGCAAGAGAGGGGGGGAACCATATACCTGGATCGATGGTTGCGCTGTTCCGACAAGGGTTGACCGGCCGTGGAGGCGATGACGAAGTTGGAGAAGGCGATGATGAAGACGAAGCTCGCGATAACAAGGTTTTGTACATGGTTGGAGAAGATGAACTCTGTTGTTAGGTTTTGCTTTTTGAATCGATGAATTGATTGAAGGGGCCATTGATTGAAGTCTATAAAACATTTATTTATTATATTTAATAATAATAATAATAAATCCAAGTCAGCATTATTTAATAGACTGAAATGTCACGTTTTAATCTTTTACCGGTATAGCCGGTTACAGGTAGGGGTGTTCAAAACCAGATATCCGAATTTTCGGATAGTGAATCTTGCTATCCGAATCCGAATCTGATCCGAAATTTCCGATTCGGATATCGGATAATCCGAATATCCGAAAATTCATAGTTTTTATTTTTATTTTTAAAAAAAATTAAATCAAATATTTAAATATCTAAAATACAAATTCATGTATCCAAATAGATATTAAAAATAAATAAATCACAAACTAAATGTATCCGGAATTATTTAAAATATATAAAAATGTTAGTTAATAAATCTATAATATCAAGATAAAACTAAAAAATATTCATTAGAATAATAATAAACATTCAATATTATGTAAATAATCAATACTAAAGATATAAAAAATGCTAATTCTTTTTTTTTTTTTGGATTTTCGGATATCGGATTATCCGAATATCTGAAAATCTGGAATTTTACTATCCGAATCTGAAATTTCGGATGGTTTCGGATTGGATTTTCGGATGCTCGGATTCGGATTTTTATGAACATCCTAAGTTACAGGTCAACAAAAATACCATATAAATCATAAAAAGACAGTAGATGTACCATATGGATAATTAAAAAGGTACACATATCATATGAATACACTTTAAAAAGTAGACAACTATTGCATGGCTTTAGCCCAAGATGTTGTTATGGTTTTATAGAATCTATCTGTTCAACCAATCAATTAAATTAAATTTTAATAAATTATTTTAATGTTTAGATTAATAAGATGAAAACATAATACTTTTTCGATATTGAATATGTTAACTATCTAGTTTTTAATTTGAAGAACTCTATTATTCATAATAAATTTCATATTAAAAAAATAACTTAAGGATTATAATACTAAAGAGCTTGTAGGCAAACTGTATCAGATGTTATAATGATCCAAATATTAGGTTAGAATGCGAAGTTGAAGTTTTATTATGGACAAATGCATAGATTGCAAAGTAAAATTAATGGTTGTGTGTTTTGCTGTTAAAAAAATTCTTATTTATTATAAAAAGAAATAGAAACAGTGAATCAAATTATAATAACTATAAGACTAAATTACATAAATGGTCTCTGTGGTTTTTTATGGAATTACGGTTTTAGTCTCTGAAATAATTTTATTACACCACAAGTCCCTAAAAATCGAAAAATTGGAACATTTTGGTCCCTGAAACTAACGACAGTTAACTTGAGCCGTTAGTATCAGGGGCATTTGTCCTTTTAACTTTCAGGGACCATTTGCGTAATTTGCATACACTTAGTATGATTGATTCTTTATATGTGAAACGTGCATTTTCACATGAACTGCATTTTTGTGAACGTATGTTCACACTAAGCATGTTCACATAAATTTTTTTCATGTTCACATGACTTTTAAGATGCTAGAAGTTGTGAATGCATGTAATTTTTTACAAATAACATTGTATTATTTGTACCTAAAAGAATATGAAATTTTTTTTTCAGAGCATGTTCACATCTGAAACTCGTGTGTTCACAGGTACTCACAGTACTGTGCATTTTTAGGTACTCACACGAAAAGTGAACCAATTAGTTAGTGACAAGTAAGCAGATAATATGATTTAATTTCTGATTAAATTAATTATAAAAAGGGTAAATAAAATTACCGGTTGTGGGTTTCATTCTTCCAGAATTTTAGGGTCAGAAGTTGAGCATGATAAGAAATTCTTTATTTGAATTCAAGCTGGAAGAGTACTTATCCCTTGTTCCCTTGCACACCATTTATTTGTGTACATTTTGCCTTTGAAGCATTTCAATGAGTTTGTGGCATGCATAATCCTTTTAAACCTTTGAATTAGTTGCATGCATTGAAGCATCAGAAACTTTGAAATAATTTAATCAGTTTGTTGCATACATTGAAGCCATTTGAAGCCTTTGAACTGGTTGCATGTATTGAATGTATTTAAATACATGCATTGGTTGCATGCGTTGTACGTATTTAAATACATTGAACCGATGCTTGCGATAGTAATCCAATGCTTGCTACAATAGTACAATACTCCCATGCTTGCTGTAGCCATCCAAATGAATTCAATGCATGCGGTAGTAAATGATCAATCCAATGAACAAAATGCATGTGATGCTTGCAAAACTAGTAGACTATTTCTTGAGGATTGCAACTACCGATGGGGATCACGATGAACGACGATTACTACTTTCACGGCTATGAATGCATGCATGTACCTTACGTTGACACATTAATTGCAGAACTACGCATTGCATTCCTGTGAAGCGACAAATTATATCGATGGGTTTTTATTGCAATCATAATTTGATGGCACCGTAAAACTACAAATTGTTGGTTTCGTGTAGCAATCTTAATTCGATGATACCGTAAAACTCAAAATCGATGTGTTGAGATTGCAATCTTAATTCAATGGCACCGTAAAACTTTAAATCAACTGTTCATATTGCATTACGTGAAACGAAGAGTAAATCAATGGATTCATATTGCAGTATATGAAGCCATAAGTACCATGTCCATGCAACAAAATTCAAAAATTGTAGATCAGTAACCACCACATGTATAAAATAGATTAAATCCAAATTTGATTTATAAATACTGAAAGACGAAACTACCCTTAATTTTAGTTGATAATGTTGTTGGTACGTCATGTTTATATTGGTTCATTTGGTGTTTAGTAATTAAACTCTAACATCCCGGATTTGAGCCTGGTACGTGGATTTAATTTATTGGCTCTTTATTTTAATATGATTGCGTTGTTTCAATTGAATTCCGTTTCGTGGATTAAACGTGTCGAGACCGAGTGATACGTGTCTCCGGGTTAATAATTAGCGGATTATTATTATTGAAATCGTGGATTTAATTGGGTCGTAATGATATTAATATTGAAAAGGTGATATCGGGTCCGGGTTAGTGGGTTCGGGACCGGATAAAGATAGAGACGTATATATGGTCATCTCTTTTCCTTCTCCCTTATCCATTTTTGAGAAAAGAACCCTAAAGTGTGTGTGTGTTTTGTGTGAGCTCCACCTGAAGGAAATTGTTTCCAGCTCCAGAAATTGTTGTAGAGACCTTCATCATCTTCCTCCATCTTGTGTTCTTGAAGCTCCAAAGGTAAGAGTTATGGATTTTGATGGCTAGAGTTTGAGATATGTATATATGTGTTATGTTGAGGATTTGAATTCTAGAGTTTAAGGGTTTGTTATATACGAATTTGTGTGTCTTTTGCTGCTAACATTCGAGTGTAGGGGTTTTAAGTCCCCTGGTTCGGCCATGGAAATCGCAGGTCAGGATACAGAGAATCGCTTGGTCGCGGCGCGACCCGCAGGGGCTTAACGGCGCGACCCGCAGCCTGCAGGAGAAATCCGGCTTGATCCTTTTGGGGGAGTCTTGGGTCGCTATTGGTTTGGGTTCCTTCGGGATAATGTCGGGTTGAGTTTATTTGAATTTTGGGTTTCGGTGGGAGTCTCGTGAAGGGATTTCGGGAGTCGGTTATTCGTTTGGGGTGTGTCTCGGGTTTGGTTCAATACCGATAATTGTGTTCGGATTGAGTTGTTTGAATGTTGAGATTTGCATTGATGTGTAAGATCCGTGGTGTTTACAGGTTCTAGCCGATCGCGTGTCGAGCCGCATTAGAGTTTTGGGTTTCAGTCGAGTTCGGGTAGTCGGTGAGTACTCGAGTTCTTTCTAAACGCACGTGCATTTTACGAGTCGTCTATGTGATTGTGATATATGTGTATGAGAATGGGTTGTAGCGCGCAGGTATGATTTTCTCCACCCTATACGTGATATACGTGTTTGAGTGCAGGTGTCCGCGACACGTGGTCGCACAGGCTGACTGTCCAGAACCAGTCACGAAGTATGAGACTATATATATACAGTAGTGTTATCTCCAGGTCGCTCCTGTGCCTATTGAGTAGCTAACCGCTGCTGCTGTGCTGCCTGTTAGCTGGGGAACGACGTCCCCTTTTGAGCAGAGATATGTGTGTGCATCAAGCTTGTGTTATGTGTATTGAGCTATTTGTGTTGTGTATGCTATGTGCTTTATCTGCAGAGTCTAACCCTCGCGTACTCACGAGCTTTCCAACTTATGTTATCGAGTCTTCCGTGTCCTAGGCAGTCATACCGTGGGGTCACAGTCACAGCAGCAGCAGTCGCCGAAGTAGTTCAGAGTTCGTGGGTGCTGGTTGACTTTTGATACTAGACTTCAAAACTGTTATCTGTGTTTTGTATCTGATCCTCATATGTTAGCTATCAGTTGTAATGTATGATAGTCAGTGATCAGTATGCGACATGTTATAACGACTTTGCATTAAAGTTTTAATTAACAGTGTTTTCCGCTAATCCTTTGACATGTGTACCATGAGATGTTTGCGTTATTGCCACTTATGATTGATTATTAACGTGGCATTTGTGTGAGAAATGTGGGTGTTACAGCCTGGTATCAGAGCTTGTGGTTTCAGTATTGAGTATCAGTGGATGCTTGAGCTTTGACCGTGTTCAGATCCGTGGGATTCTTCCCTGCGACTGAGTTTAGCAGAATTAACTGACCTAACTTATTGTATAACGCTGGGTGGTCGATCTGTTATCTTACCTATATGATATGTGCAGGTAGTTATGGCAGATCATGGAGAGGGATCCGGGCCAGAGAGGCCTGCTAGGGATGAGTATATTCACCGATCTGAGCTTCGAGAGGTCTTGGCTGAGTTTTACGGAGAGAGAGATCAGTGTCAGAGATCAGATCCTCCACCAGTTACCAGTGTTGAGACAGGGGTTGGTGCATCTTCTTCTTCATCTGTGAGAGGCGGGTCCTTTAAGGACTTCATTACAGGAGTCCCGCCTCAGTTCAGGGGCGGTGGTGAGCCGGGTGCGGCTATGGCGTGGGGGAGAGAGATCGAGGCGGCTTTCCGAGTCGCCCATGTCGATTCGTGCGATATGGTCGGTTATGCGACCTATCTATTGAGAGGAGGGGCTTCACAGTGGTGGAAGTCCATTTTGACTACAGCTGCAGCTTATGCCATGTCTTGGGAGCAGTTTTGTGCTATATTTGAGTTACAGTACATCCCCTGTGATGAGCGTCGGGAGAGGAGCGTCGTTTTCTGCACCTTCAGCAGGGTACTATGTCTCTGATGCCTTCATCGATGGTTTGAGATCTGACATTCGGGAGTTCGTCGGGCTTCATGACACTCCTACGTTTGCGAGAGCCTTGGAGTTGGCTCGTGTTGGAGAGAGGGAGTCGAGAGACAGAGGGGTCAGCCCCCAGCTTAGAGACAGAGGACGGGGACATCCGAGCAGTCCCCTGGTTATTGGCGAGAGCCCCAGGATTCTCAGAGAGAGAGAGTCAGCCCGAGCAGCAGGTTCAGGGACAGAGTTCTGGGTCCCGTAGAGACAGAGACAGGGGTAGAGACCACAGGTCTAGGAGGTCTGGTCAGTATCAGGGGTCAGGGACGGCAGGACAGAGTCAGGGTCAGACTTCTCGTTTCAGGGCTCCTAGCCAGAGTCAGAGTAGCGAGGGGCAGGGGTCCCAGCCATCAGGGAGCCGGGCAGACAGTTCTTCTGGAGAGAGAGACTGCCAGTGATGTCGCCGTCGTCATTCCGGGTCTTGTATCCCGGAGCAGCCCTGTTGTTACCGTTGTGGACAGTATGGCCACACTTCATTTACTTGCACTTCAAGGGATGCCCCGTGCTTCCGCTGTGGGAGGCCAGGTCATGTCGCTAGAGATTGTCCAGATGCGCCGCCAGCTGTACAGGGAGCGAGTACCAGCGGTGCCAAAGCAGAGCCCGCCTTATCGAGCCGCCGAGAGTCAGCACCCAGGGGTCGCGGCAGGGTATTTCAGGCTACAGCAGAGGAGGCCCGTGAGTCTACCGATGTAGTATCTGGTACGTACATTCTGAATGGGCTTAGCGCTCGTGTGTTGTTTGATTCTGGAGCGGATCGCTCATATGTATCTGTGATATTTTGTGCGTACTTTTCTGTACCTTCTACTGCTTTACCTGATCTGTTATGTTGAGAGGGTTGATGGTAGTACGACGTCAGTGAGCCGGATATTTCGAGATTGTGTTTTAGAGATTGATGCATACCAGTTTTCGATTGGTTTATTGCTGATAGAGATTAGTAGTTTCGACGTGATAGTGGGTATGGATTGGATGACAGCCAGACATGCCGACATTTTATGCGCGAAGAAGATTATCCGGATACCCATTTCCGACAGTGAGGCTGTGACTGTGTATGGCGAGAGGCATCGAGGCGAGATCGGTATAGTTTCTATGGCCAGAGCTCAGAGGTATGTCGCTAAGGGATGTGAGACCTTCCTGGCTTATGTTGTTGACGCCAGATTAGAGAAGAAGACCCTAAAAGATATACCCGTGATCCGAGAGTTCCCTGAGGTATTCCTAGAGGAGTTGCATGGGTTACCGCCAGATCGTCAGGTCGAGTTTCGTATAGACCTTATCCCTGGAGCGGTGCCTATTACGAAGACGCCTTATAGGCTGGCACCTACCGAGATGCGAGAGATGATGTCGCAGCTTTAGGAGTTGCTGGATCGTGGATTTATCCGTCCGAGTTCGTCCCCGTGGGGAGCTCCCGTGCTGTTTGTGAAGAAGAAGGACGGTACTATGCGGATGTGTATTGATTACCGAGAGTTGAATAAAGCGATGGTGAATAACCGATATCCGCTTCCACGCATCGACGATCTGTTTGATCAGCTACAGGGCTCGAGTTTCTTCTCAAAGATAGATTTGAGATCGGGTTATCATCAGTTTCGAGTCAGAGACGAGGATGTTCCGAAGACTACGTTTCGGACGAGATACGACCATTATGAGTTTCTTGTGATGCCCTTCGGACTGACTAACGCACCCGCGGCATTCATGGATTTGATGAACTGGTGTGTAGATCTATGTTGAATCGGTCTGTGATTGTATTTATCGACGACATCCTGATCTACTCGAGGAGTGCCGAGGACCACGAGCAGCATTTGCGAGAGGTGTTAACCGTGCTGCTAAAGGAGAGACTGTATGCGAAATTCTCCAAGTGCGAGTTCTGGCTGCGAGAGGTCCACTTTCTGGGGCATGTTCTGAGCGCCGGGGGTATTTCAGTGGATCCGGCAAAGATAGAGGCCGTTATGAGTTGGGAGCCGCCGAAGACCGTGCCTGAGATCCGTAGCTTTCTGGTATTAGCCGGGTATTATCGCCGCTTCATTCAGGACTTCTCGAGGATTGCCATGCTGTTGACGAGATTGACACGGCAGTCCGTTCCTTTCGTTTGGTCCGATGAGCAGGAGTTGGCCTTCAGGGAGCTGAAGTCCCGGTTATGTCAAGCTCCGGTGTTAGCATTGCCCGAGGGTACAGAGGATTTCATGGTCTACTGTGATGCATCAGGTACCGGTCTGGGTTGTGTTCTGATGCAGCGGGGCAAGGTGATTGCGTATGCGTCGCGACAGCTGAAGACCTACGAGGAGAACCATACCGTGCATGATCTCGAGCTAGACGCGATAGTGTTTGCGTTGAAGATATGGCATCATTATTTGTATGGTACGCGGTTCGTGGTGTACACAGATCACAAGAGTCTTCAGTACTTGTTCAGTCCAGAGGAACTGAATATGAGACAGCGACACAGCTTAGAGCTTCTGAAAGATTATGACTGCGAAATTCAGTATCATCCGGGTAGGGCCAACGTGGTGGCCGATGCACTGAGCCGCAAGACGTGCGGCCAGACAGTGGTTTCCCGAGCAGCAAGGCTCGAGGTCACCTCGACCCTTGTGGATAGTTTGAGGATGGCTCAGTTAGAGGGTTTGCGAGCAGAGAATGTAAAGAGAGAGCGGCTTACAGGTCAGCTTGATGTGTTGAGCAGAGATAGCAGAGGGTTGTATGTGTTTCATGATCGAATCTGGGTTCGGAGGATCGGTAATCTACGTCAGTTGATACTAGACGAGTCACACCAATCGAGGCTGTCTATCCACCCCGGGAGCACGAAGATGTATCGAGATCTACGCGAGTTCTACTCGTGGCCTGGGATGAAGAGAGATGTGGGCCGATAAGTCGAGGAGTGCATGACTTGTCTACGCGTTAAGGTCGGGCATCAGAAGCCTCACGGGCATCTGCAGCCTCTAGAGATCCCCGAGTGGAAGTGATACCATATTACGATGATTTTATCGTTAGACTTCCACGCACGGTTCGAGGCAATGATATGATCTGGGTGATTATGGATCGGTTGACTAAGAGTGCTCATTTTCTAGCGGTTCGGGGCACTATTACTATGGATCAGTTGGCTTGGTTGTATATTAATGAGGTGGTTTCGAGGCACGACGTTCCGATGTCGATTACATCCGATAGAGATACGCGGTTCACATCGACATTCTGGCAGAGCTTTCAGCACGAATTGGGAACTAGAGTTCAGTTGAGTACAGCGTACAGACCTCAGACAGACGGGCAGACAGAGCGGACGAATCAGACTCTCGAGGATATGCTTCGAGCGTGCGCGATTGATTTCAGTGGTAGTTGGGACGTTCACTTGCCGTTGGTCGAGTTTGCGTACAACAACAACTACCATACCTCTATCAAGATGGCTCCATTCGAGGCGCTATATGGGCGTAAGTGCCTAACCCCGGTGTGTTGGGCGAGGTCGGCGAGCGACCTATCAGCGGGCCCGAGTTGTTGCAAGAGACGAGCGATAAGGTGGCGGTTATCCGTGAGCATATGAGAGTAGCGCAGAGCCGGCAAAAGAGTTACGCCGATCGTCGTCTGACTGAGCTCGAGTTCAATGTTGGGGACCATGTGATGTTAAAAGTATCGTCGTGGAAGGGAGTTATCAGATTCAGACACCGAGGTAAGCTGAGTCCGCGATACATCAGTCCGTTCTAGATTCATCGCCAGAGTTCGAGATCAGGCGTATAGATTGAGACTGCCTCCCTAGTTGGCCGGAGTACATGACACGTTCCATGTGAGTCATCTGAGAAAATGTCTGGCCAAAGAAGATCGGTATGTGCCGCTATCCGAGATCACCGTGGATGATCATTTCCGATATGTTGAGCAACCCGAGGCTATCACTGACCGTAATGTGAAGAGATTGCGGAATAAAGAGATTGCATTAGTACTCGTTCAGTGGATACATCATAAGGGTACTAGTGCTACCTGGGAGCTAGAGGCCGAGATGAGAAGCCGATATCCGCAGCTGTTCCAGTCTTCGAGCTAGATTCCGGGACGGAATCTTATTTAGAGGGGAGGATTTGTAACATCCCGGATTTGAGCCTGGTACGTGGATTTAATTTATTGGCTCTTTATTTTAATATTATTGCATTGTTCCAATTGAATTCCGTTTCGTAAATTAAACATGTCGAGACCGAGTGATACGTGTCTCCGGGTTAATAATTAGTGGATTATTATTATTATTGAAATCGTGGATTTAATTGGGTCGTAATGATATTAATATTGAAAAGGTGATATCGGATCCGGGTTATTGGGTTCGGGACCGGATAAAGATAGAGACGTATATATGGTCATCTCTTTTCCTTCTCCCTTATCCATTTTTGAGAAAAGAACCCTGAAGTGTGTGTGTGTTTTGTGTGAGCTCCAGCTAAAGGAAATTGTTTCCAGCTCCAGAAATTGTTGTAGAGACCTTCATCATCTTCCTCCATCTTGTGTTCTTGAAGCTCCAAAGGTAAGAGTTATGGATTTTGATGGCTAGAGTTTGAGATATGTATATATGTGTTATGTTGAGGATTTGAATTCTGGAGTTTAAGGGTTTTTTATATACGAATTTGTGTGTCTTTTGCTGCTAAAATTCGAGTGTAGGGGTTTTGAGTCCCCTGGTACGGCCATGGAAATCGCAGGTCAGGATACAGAGAATCGCTTGGTCGCGGCGCGACCCGCAGCCTGCGGGAGAAATCCGGCTAGATCCTTTTGGGGGAGTCTTGGGTCGTTATTGGTTTGGGTTCTTTCGGGATAACGTCGGGTTGAGTTTATTTGAATTTTGGGTTTCGGTGGGAGTCTCGTGAAGGGATTTCGGGAGTCGGTTATTCGTTTGGGGTGTGTCTCAGGTTTGGTTCAATTGCGATAATTGTCTTCGGATTGAGTTGTTTGGATGTTGAGATTTGCATTGATGTGTATGATCCGTGGTGTTTACAGGTTCTAGCCGATCGCGTGTCGAGCCGCAATAGAGTTTCAAGTTTCAGTCGAGTTCGGGTAGTCGGTGAGTACTCGAGTTCTTTCTAAACGCACGTGCATTTTACGAGTCGTCTATGTGATTGTGATATATGTGTATGAGACTGCATTGTAGCGCGCATGTATGATTTTCTCTACCCTATACGTGCTATACGTGTATGAGTGCAGGTGTCCGCGACACGTGGTCGCGCAGGTGACTGTCCCTAACCAGTCACGAAGTATGAGACTGTATATATACAGTAGTGTTATCGCCAGGTCGCTCCTCTGCCTATTGAGTAGCTAACCGCTGCTGTGTGCGGCCTGTTAGCTGGGGAACGACTTCCCCTTTTGAGCAGAGATCTGTGTGTGCACCGAGCTTGTGTTATGTGTATTGAGCTATTTGTGTTGTGTATGCTATGTGCTTTATCTGCAGAGTCTAACCCTCGCGTACTCACGAGCTTCCCAACTTATGTTTTCGAGTCTTCCGTGTCTCAGGCAGTCATACCGTGGGGTCACAGTCACAGCAGCAGCAGCCGCCGAAGTAGTTCAGAGTTCGTGGGTGCTAGTTGACTTTTGATATTAGACTTCAGAACTGTTATCTGTGTTTTGTATCTGATCCTCGTATGTTAGCTATCAGTTGTAATGTATGATGGCAGTGATCAATAAGCGACATGTTATAACGACTTTGCATTAAAGTTTTACTTAACAGTGTTTTCCGCTAATCTTATGACATGTGTACCATGAGATGTTTGCGTTATTGCCACTTATGATTGATTATTAACGTGGCATTTGTGTGAGAAATGTGAGTGTTACATAAAGGGTGTTCAGTGAATCCCCTCTCTTATTTATTTAAGATTATTATATGATATACCTGATTTATTTATTTTTTCAATTATTTATTGAAAATCCAAATCTTTCTCTATTATTTTTTCATTTAAGAAAAATATATATAAAAAATAGTTGTAGTTTTTTCATTCGGAAAATATAAAATCGAAATGATTTATTTCCTATCTCCATCCAAAAAAAATACAAAATAATGACGTCTTGAAATTTCTTCATTTGGAAAAATATATTATCAAAACGGTTCGTAGTTTTTTCATTGCTAATACTTATTAAAATATTTTTAATCCTAATGGTTTGAAAAAAATCAAAAATTAGAATGGTTCGTCGCCTTTTAATTAAAATTTTAAATTCCGAACCGTTTGTTACTTTTTACTGAAAAAATTAAAATTGTATTGATTTTTTTATCTACGTTTTTTGATCAAAAATTTAAAATCAAAATGGTTAATCATTTTTTGATTTAAAAAAATTAATACTGGAATGGTTATCGTTGTTTGAAAAAATCAAAAATCAAAATGGTTCATTGTTTTTTCATCAAAAAAATTAAAATCAAAATTGTTCATCGTTTATTTGATCCAAAAAACAATATCGGAGTGGTTTGTAATTTCTTTATCTTCATTTAATTAAAATCGGATTGTTTTTTCTAAATAATAATAAAAAATTAGAATGGTTCATCTTTTTAATGGAAAATTTAAAACTTTTTTAAATTTTGGTTGTTTTGAACAAAAAACGCGAACCATATTGATTTTGATTTTTTCAAACAAAAAAAAAAGACTAACCATTCTTTTAATTTTCTCGATCAGAAAATGACGAACCATACTGATTTTAGTTTTTTTATTAAACAAAGATGAACCATTCCGGTTTTATTTTCCAAAAAAAAAACAATCATTCCGATTTTAATTAAACAACAACAAAAAAAATGACGAACCACTCCAATATTATTTTTTGGATCAAAAAAACGATGAACCATTTCGATTTTAATTTTTTTGATCAAAAAATAATGAACCATATGATTTTGATTTTTTCAAACAACGATAACCATCTGGTATTAAATTTTTTTTATAAAAAAAATGACGAACTATTTTGATTTAATTTTTTTTATCAGAAAACGGTGAACCATTATGATTTTTGATTTTGTCAAACAAAAGAACTATTCTGATTTTTAATTAAACGTAGATAAAAAATTAATACAATTTCATTTTAAACGGCTCAAGTTAACTGCCGTTAGTTTCACATACTATAATGTTACAACTTTTCAATTTTAAGGATTTGTGGTGTAATAAAATTCTTTCAGGAACTAAAACCGTAATTCCATATAAACTATAAGGACCATTTATGTAATTTAGTCTACTTATAATTAAAATATAAATACTATATAGTCAATATCATGTGATATATATGTTCATGGGATTAATGCGACCCATGTAAATGACGGACACCCCCAAGAACTTGGTCAACAAGTCAACAACCAAACACAAAAATAGTACTTTACTATATACATTTTAAATTCATTTAAATATATTTTTTTAATATTTTCAGCACCTTATAATTACACGTAAGAGAATATTATATATACAGACATTTATCAAATGAAAACCAATGACATTTTTTATAATTATATGTTTAAAATTTTTCATAACACATCATTATTTTAGTGTTATCTTTTATTTATCCATTTTATTTTCATAAATTTTTGTTTAGTCCTGTTTTAACATTTATTATTACAACATTTTCTTACACACTTAAAATTATGATTTTTATTATACTTATGTTTGGAGTTGTCTTTTGAAGCTATTATGTTATATTTAATTATATGAAAAAGACTTTATTATTCAAATGCACGATAATTCTAATGAAATTGTTTTATAATTAAAATGTAATTAATTATTTAATATTTAGATTTTTTATTAAATGTGATCGTGTATAACATTGAACATTACTATTATAACGTTGACAAACCATAATCGATGTATTAGATTCATTACTCTTATAAATTTTTATGATTTGATCGTAAAACCAACAATTTAAATTGACGATTAAACCTAATCAATATCAAAATTTCAAATTATGGTTACGAATATTTAATTAAATAATATTGGTTCCGATTCGATTTAATAATGCATTGTTTGTAATTTTAGCATTACAAAATCTAGAAAGCCAATGATAAGAACCAACTAACAGTATCATTTCTCTTGCTTCTTGAATATCTATATCATCTTTCCAATTTCACTCTTCGATCCTGGTTCAGTTGTGTTTCGTTGTTTGAAAAATATTTTTATATATTTGTTTTTAAATTTATTTTTGTAATTAGTATTTTAGACCACGCAGCAATGCACGAGCGTTTAATCACTACAAAAAAAATGGTCTTCAGCGACACATTCAGCAACATTTTTAGCGACGTATTTTATGTCAGTGACATCTTTAGAGACGTCAAAAGAGGTGTCGCTATAAATGCGTTGCAGATTTTAGTGACATCAAAAGGCACGTCGCTAAAATTTTTGACACATTTAGTGACTTCTGGTAAGAGTGTCGCTATCTAGAGTTATGTCACTATTGGTGTCATTGTTTGTGTCGCTGTTCTTGAATTATGTCACTAGTTGTGTTGTAATTTGTGTCACTACTATCGAATGTTGTTACTAGTTGAATCACGATTTGTGTCGCTATATTTGAATGACGTCGCTACTTGAGTTATTATTTATGTCACTATTTTTCGATGATGTCGCTACTTAAGTAACTATATGTGTCACTGTTAAGGAAGGTTGTTGCTAATGACATTACTGTTTGTGTCACTGTTCTTGAATAATGTTGCTAGTTGCGTTGCTATCTCTGTCGCTATTATTGAATGTTGTCACTAGTTGCATCACTATTTATGTTGCTATTTTTGAATGATGTCGCTATTTGAGTTGGTGTATGTCATTATGTGTGTCACAATTATTAAATGATGTCGCTAATTATGTTATTGTTTGCATCGCTACTTGATTGATGTTGCAATATATGTCGCTATTCTTAAGTGATGTCACTACATTTGTCGCTATACTTGGTTTATGTCACTATTTGTGTCGCTATTTGAGTCACTGTCTTTAAATGATGTCACTATTGTCACTATTGTTGTTATTTTCTATCAAATTATCATAAATATATTATTAACAATTATAATTTATCAAAAACAAAAGTTGAGGTAAATCTATTGTTTATTTATTCCATCAAACTATATTATTAACAATTATTTTTCATTAAAAAGTAGGTTATTTATACTCAAAACAACAAAACTGATTTATATTAACTAAACTACTATTATGTCACTATTTGCAGGATGTATTTTCACAAAGCCATGTCAGTGTTCGATTCCTGTCTTTATTTGTTTTGTTTTTTATCATAAAGTTTTTTTATCTGTAATTTGTTTTCAATATCTTAGCTATTGCATAATTTTCTACATTAAATTGTTATAGTGTAAGTTTTGTTGTTTTGAATTTAAAATTTAATGTATACTAATAGATAAGTTATAATTTTAAATTATTGTTGGGATAAATGTTAATATTTATAATCATAAAAGTTAAAATATATAAAATTTAATTTAATTTGGTTTTTCGGTTAACCGTCCGTCACTGAATTCGTGTACCTAAACCAAAACCGAACCGAACCGAAAATAATAGAATAACCGGTTTGGTTAACCTCAAAATCGGAACGGTTTTTCAGTTTCGGGATTTTTGAACACCCCTAATGTGCATGTAACAGCGACACTATTAGTAACCACTATGCATATGTCACAAATTCAGCGACACACATTGTGTCTTACATATAAATGTCACAAAACTAATGACACACTAATGACACGTGTGTATATGTCACAGCTTCAGCGACACACATAGTGTCGTGTATTTAAATGTCACAAAATCAACGACACACTAAGTGACACATGTGTATATGTCACAACTTCAGCGGCGCACATAACGTCTTGTATATAAGAGTCACAAAATCAGCGACACGCTTAGTAACATGTGTGTGTATGTCGCAAATTCAGCGACACATATAGTGTCTTATATATGAACGACACAAAACCAGCGACGTGTATAACAACTTGTGAGTGTAGTCACAAAATCAACAACATGTATTGTCACTTGTGCATGAATGTTACTAAAAGTAGCAACGCACATAGAGACGTTGGTGACATCTTCGTCCCAAAACATGTCTCTAAATTTGTCACTAATTTGTGACATTTAAATACATGTCACTAAAGATGTCGTTGAATGATGTTTTTTTTTGTAGTGAATAACTCGTTAATATGCAATATTCATTTTCAAAGAGATTCTATTTGACTTTATACCATTCATCCTTTATAATTACTTTAATTTTGATTTATTTTAGACAGTATACCTTGATTAATTAATCTAAATTTATAAGTTATAATATTCAATTTATTAATATGATTTTTTATTATGTTGTCCATCATAAATTGATGATGTGAAAATCATTATATCAAAATTTGGAATTAAACAACATCGACTTTTTTTATTCATCTCATTTAAGTCATTATATTTTTTTATACCACAAAAAAATTATTGTACTTTTAAAACATATCTAAATTTAGTGTTTGTGATAATAAAATGTCGAGTAAATTACACAAATGGTCCCTGTGATTTTAGGCAACTTACGGTTTTTGTCCCTTGCTCATTTTAAGTACACTGACAGTCCCGGATTTGGAAACCTTGTTCTGATTTAGTCCCTATAACAAACGGACGTTTAAAGAGCAACGTTAAGTCTAGAAAAAGCAAGGGTTTTGTTGTCATTTTACATCCCTAACTCGTCTCTCTCATATGCTAACCACATATTATTGTTGATCGACTTCACCTTCTTCACTTGGGGCCGCGAAAGTTAACGAATCATAAAGAAAGCTTTCAATCGATCATGGTGATTTGTCAATATGGGATAGTTGCTATAATCAGAACATCTTGGACATCAAGAAATCCAGGTCATCATTTCAATGGGTGCCCTGATACGTAAGTTGCTAAATTTTGTAACATTCAACTCTGTGATGATGTGAATGTGACTTAAATCGTTTAACACAGTGTTCCAGCCGTGCCTTCATTGGATAGGATCCTCCCATGCGTCCTCACTCTGTTGAAGTCATTCCGGGCTTATTAAGATCCAAGAATGCTGCAGAATTGATGTGGATAGAAGCAGAGATGCAGCGTCAAAGGATGAAGAAGTGGTTGATTCTGAGTTGGATTGTGTTAGTTGTTTATGTGTACATGTTCTAACCTGATGACCTTAGAAATGTGTAAAGGTCAAATGTTTTTTTGGGAAGGTGTTGTCGAAAACCAATGTTTAGGCACGAATGTAAAATGTTTTATAGTATTTTGTTGAAATGGTTGTATGAAAAGAATGTATGTAATTCAATGGTGAAGGGGTTTTATGTATGTTTCTTGTTTTTGATCATTCAAAGTGAATCTTACATACAAGATATGTTGACTAATGATAACATTAAGTGTCAAATTGTTGCAACAAATATGCATTACAACACCATATAACAAATGATAAAACAGTTATCACATTTCATTGATAAAACATATAGCCATTCATTAAACATAAAGGAAAATTGTTTTGCAACACATAGCCATGGTAACACCATGTTTTCAAGTAGCAATACATGAAGTCATGAAAACATTACAAATTAGAACAAGTAATAATAGTACTAGTGAACCCAAGCAAACATAAAGATCAAGTAGCAGCTTCTTTTCCTTTCCCTTGTGCAGTCTAAACGTAATGACTGAATGTCCTTGCTCTGCTCATTAATTCAAGAGATATATAGGTATAAATATTAACAAACATCCCATGATTTAAGGGAAGAATATTGACTATCTTATAATACACAATACTGACTATGGAAACTATGATAGTGGTTATTAGTCCCCCTTAGTTGGAGCAGTAGGAGATCGGACGTTCAAACTGGATCGAAAGTTAGTGAACAGTTGGCGTGAGAGCCCTTTGTGAAGATGTCGGCATATTGAAATTCGGATGGAACATGTAGGACTCGATTTGACCGATGCGAACCTTTTCTTGGACAAAGTGAATATCGATTTCAACATGTTTCGTGCGTTGGTGTTGAACTGGGTTTCCGGACAAGTAAACCGCGGAGACATTATCATAGTAGACGATTGTCGCATGAGTAAGTGGATGATGAAGCTCAAGTAATAGATTCTGTAGCCAACTTGTTTCAGCAACGGCGTTGGCGACGCCACGGTATTCGGCCTCGGCATTATAACGGGACACCGTATCATGCCGTTTAGATGACCATGAGATGAGGTTATCACCAAGGAACACACAATAACCGGATGTCAAACGCCGTGTATTTGGACAGCCACCCCAATCAACATCTGAGTATGCAGTGAGAGAATGCGATTTAGATGGTGAGATTGTAATCCCATAATCAAGAGTGCCTTTTAGATACCGAAGTATTCATTTGAAAAAGGCAAAATTAGTGTCACGAGGAACATGCATGAATAAGCAGACTTGTTGAACCGCATACGTATTATCGGGACGAGTGAATGTTAAGTATTGAAGCGCTCCTGGTAGACTTTGATAGAGTGTAGGGTCAGCAATTAGAGTCTCACCATTAGCATCAATCTTTAAAGAGGTATCAACCGATGTTGCAGTTGGTTAGCATGAGGACATTGAAGCACGTTCTAAAATGTCTCTAGCATACTGCTACTGACAAAGAAACAAACCCCCATTTTTTCGAGTGACCGAAATCCCAAGGAAATGGTGCAACTGGCCGAGATCGGTCATAGAAAATTCCATAGACAGGGTGGCAATGATTTGCTTCAGGAGATTAGTATATTGGCAGTAAGAATGATATCGTCTACGTAAAGTAGAAGATAAGCCATATCTGTCCCATGATGATATATGAAAAGAGAGGCATCCGTAATGCTACCTTTGAATCCGTGAGCGCTAATATATGTGGCAAAACGTTGATACCAAGCACGTGGCGCCTATTCGAGACCATACAATGATTTTTTAAGTTTGCACACATGGTCTGGCTTAGTTTTGTTTGCAAAACCCGGTGGTTGGTACATGTAAATGGTCTCTTTGAGTTCACCATGTAAGAAGGCATTCTTTACATCGAGTTGATGGAGAGGCAATGATCGCGAGACGGCTAAGCTAAGAACGGTTCTTTTTGTGCCGGGTTGCACAATGGGACTAAAGGTGTTGTCACAATCTACTCCAACAGTTTGAGTTTTCCCATTGACAACAAGACGTGCCTTATAGCGTTGGACGGAGCCATTTGCATGGAATTTGTAGCAAAAGAGCCACATACTACGGATAATCGGTGTGTTAAGGGGTTTAGGTACCACTTCCCATGTATTATTGTCACATAATGCTTTAAATTCATCATACATGGCAACATTCCAAATATGGTCACGCATGGCAGCAGAAGGGTTGGTAGGAATAGGTGAGATGGGGCTAGAGTTGTTTGTAACATGAAGGTTTAGTGGTTGACGAGGCTTATGGATGTCGTGTTGGGAACGAGTTGTCATGTGGTGCCGAGGTGGAAGTGGAGGTCGAGGGGAGAGGATGGGTGTGAGGGAGGTGTGGGCATGGGTGATGTAGAAGGTAGGATGTGGTCCACAACAGTGAGTGGAGTATGTTGGTTATGTGTTGAAAGTAGAGGTGGTACTTGATCTTGATCAGGATGTGGATTAGTAGTTGTGGGTGGTGGATATTGGGGTGTTATGTGATCATAAAATTGGATAGGCAGAGAAGTGTCATCCGGTTGGAGAAAAGAGTATATGGTAGGGTTGGTGGTAGTTTGGTTGGCAAATGGGAAGACAGTTTCATCATAAGTGACATGTCGTGAAAGGATGACTTTGCCGGTGGATATATCAAGACAACGATAACCTCTATCATTGGATGGATAACTGAGGAAGACACAACGGAGAGATCTAGGGGCGAGTTTGTGTGAGTGAGTCGGAGTAAGGTTTGGGAAACACAAGCAACCGAACACACGAAGATGGTCATAGGACGGTTGGCATAGATAAACAACAGACGTAGGGGAGCGAAAGTCTAGTAGTTTAGTGGGTAGAATATTGTGAAGATATGTGGTTTTGTGGAGGGATATAACCCAAAAGGCAGGGGGAAGAGAGGCATGCGCTAAAAGTGCGAGGATAATTTCATTAAGGCCGCGAATCATGCGCTCGGCCTTGCCGTTTTGGGGGGATGATTAAGGACATGAGAAGCGAAATTGAAGACCATGTTGAGAAAAAAAAATTGTGAAATGCGTGGTTATCAAATTCGCCCCCCATATCACATTGGAATGATTTGATAGTTTGTTAGAATTGAGTTTTTATGAATCAGTGAAACTGTGAAAATTTAGCAAATGTTTTAGATTTATATTTTAAAAGGTAAATCCAAACATATTGTGTAAAATTATCTATAAGCACTTTCACATCCTTGCTTTAAGCATGCTTGCAAAATCCCCAGGAATAAATAACAATAGCCATAATCATCACATTAAGTCTAGAGCTTGCATAAATCTAAATAAAGCATTACAATAAGTCATGCACTACACGTGCTACAAGGTTAGAGTACTAAGTTGCTATTACATCACAATATTATTATAAGCAGCTACCCAGATCCCAAGGCATCATAAAGCTATACCAAAAGCTGAATAGTGAGCTAAAGTCCTCTGGGTTGATCAGAAAGTAGACCTAAGCAGATGGTCCCGCTTGCTTTTTTATCTTTGCCTGTAAAATTGTGAGTAGCAACTGTAAGCTAATTGCTTAGTGAGTTAACATAATTTCATGATGCATGTAAGATATGTGGCTAAAAATACTTATGCCTATAAAGGCTGCTCAAATATCATGATTGCTTGCTTGTAAACGCTTATACCAGAGTGAATGCTTACACAAATTGAGACATTGCACGCTGATAAAGAAATGCTACACTAGGGTTACCGCTTCCGATGATTAGTCGGTGATACGGGACTAACTACCCGCATAAATGCTTGGGATAGTGGTGAGCATCAGAGTTGCTTGCAGTAATGTATAATGCTTATGAAATGCACAAAGATACGCTTAAAAAAGTCTTGTTGTATAATATGCTGAAAGATAAGCAGATAGCAGTAAACTTATGCATAATAATAGATCAGATGTGAGATCTGGCTAAGCTGGGCACCGCCTGTACCTCAGTGTTTGGATTCACTCACGTAAGCTCTCTTTTGAAGGTCAAAGAAGGCAAGCAAAGTATGTCTCAGTTACATAAAAATAAAAGTAAACATGAATAATTGTTGCTCACAGTACTGTTAATGCTTGCACCAATATTAATAGCTTTATGATACTCTGAAACGCTTGCACTGCCTTTTCTAGGCTTTACTATTGCTTTTTGGCTCGATATGACTTTGCTCTGTTTCTGAAGGCTTTGACACTTTAAATAAGCTTTTATACACTCTGGCACTTAACTTTGACTCATAACCGAATTTATACGCTTTAATTTTAATATCTAACATGCACGGAGTGTCTGTAATTTACATTACAGAGTATGTAACAAATCAATAAAATTAGCTTATAATAAAAGGCTTTGAACATAAATTATTGCTTAAGTGTTTGTAGTTTTTTAACGACAATTAAGTTTGGCCAATGGCCACTTAATTGTGGTCCATCCTACTTTTATATATATATTGTTGTCCATGCACATATATACATATATAAACAAATGACCCAGTGTTGTCATCTCGTTCCTCGTTGTTACCCCCTTCCTTCTCCTTGTTCTTTCTCTTATCCTCTCTCCTCTTAGCATCGGCCTCATCTCGAGCCCGAAACTGATCTTGTATCATTTTATTCTGCTCAGCCATCATGGCTAGCATCATCTCTCTGGCTTCCTCAGGTGTCATTCCTCCAGACATGTTCTGAAAATATAAACATATAACTTGTTTAGTAACATGTCATCAGTTTAAAGACACCACTTATTTGTCCCGTATGATTGTCAATCTCTTATAATTACTAGATCATAACCTATCTTAGTTCAGATCATTACTTAAACCACTACATATCATTACCTAATGTTTGAGATCAAGACCTCACGGACACTTGAATCTCAAACAACTGCTCTGATACCATCTCGTGTGGCACCCTTGCCACAACAACCACCAATTACAATACACCCAGGATTAATCACCAACATACAATAACATAATGATCTGATAACCTAAATTAAGTGCGGAAGCATTAAAACATAAATGAAATAGTGCAACAAGTGTTAAACACCCTACGGTGCTATAAGGTACCAAGTCTAAGTCTACACACCCATACATTTATTACAATCATCCAGAATATATTACAACATTGTCCAAATCACAATTACCGATCAAATAGTGCCGAGTCTCCCAAATCTTCCAAACGACCTAACTAGAAGGTCCAGCAGTAGACTTCCCTTTTCCTGTAAAATAAAAATCAACAACTGGGGAATAAGCGGATGCTTAGTGAATACATAGATTATGCATTTTATAAATTTTTATGAAGCCCAAGAGTAATCCCGACGACAAACGTCGTATACTCTCTTCGTACACCAAGTACGGACCAGAGCCGCAGCCCCTTCGAGCTCACAGCTCGGCATTTAAACATACCATCTGAGACAAACGTACGATCGGGGATGACATACTGCCTACCGGGCCTAGGAGGGATCAGCTCCAGGTCATATAGCACAGTAACATCAGAGTAATCGATGCGACCCACCGGTCCATCACTAGATGCACAACAACCGAAAGGACATGCAACAAGTAAGAATGTGCATCTAAATCTACGCAAGTTAGTAGAATTCCAAACAATCAATGAAACAACAGGTCTCAGCAGGCAAAGCTTACATAAAACAAATATAAACATGCGAAATCTACTGTACTCACAGTGGGTGCGTAATTTGTCTTTTAACCGATATTATTTCTCTTCGGGCTTTCAACCGGATTCCACCAAGTACCCCACTGTGGGTTAAACAACACCACAAGGGACCTGTTATATCAATTACAACAATACCTCGTATCATTAACCGTTTAAATCCATAAAATCAAGTTTCGTAAGTTTGGCGATATTTTCCCCCATTTCGGGTACATGTCTAAATTCGAACTATAACTAAAGTTTGAACCCATTTCATGATCATACATTGTCCTTTGAATAACTCTTGCCATTTTATGTGTTGTTTATAAGTTCCATTCAAAATATACAAGTTTAGAGAGTATATTTCTCAATTTTAGGCATTAAACTCGAATTTAATGGGTTAGATTCGAAATCAAGCATCAGATTCGAAGCTCATGCATCGGAATCGAACCCATTATGTCAGATTCGAACCTACCTTCGAATCTAGGGTTAGATTCGAACCCCACTTCGAGTCTAGGCCTAGATTCGAAGCCCTCCCCTTAGAATCTAACGGTACACACTCGAATCTAGCACCAAACTCGAGTTTGTTCTTATATTTCGACTCTGTTCTTGACATATTCGAGTCTGTTCATCATTTCAACTTAAATCCTTCATTTCTAAGGCTAAAATCACTACTATATCATGTATAATACCTAGATTTGATTCTACTATGCATATATTATCACATTCCAGCAATGTTTCGAGCAAAACAAGCTTAAATTTGCATAAAATGATATATTCGAAATTTTAGTTCTTACAAAACCGAAACCATAATCTTAGAAAGGTCGATTCTTACCTAAATTTGCACGAAATCTGAATTCTGTTTGTAGATTGCTGTTGTACTCCTCGATACCTTTCCGATGCCGTATAATTCTCGAAAATCTGACGGTCGGTTTGTGATATATCTTAGAGAGATGTAGAGAGAAAATTTCTAGAGAGATGAAGTAGTGAGAGACTGTAAACTAGAAAAATGAAGCCTATTGCCCTTTATATACTACTTTCGTCATTTTGCACATTTCATCACTCGACTTAACCGGTTCCATAAAATACTGATTTAATCTTAGATTTATCATAAATAACTTTTAAATTCATAATACTCCACAAAATTGATTCTGAGTTCAATTTTTCTTAAAAATAGCAACAAACTTGCTAAATATCCAAATACATAATAATCGCCCAAATTCAACTTAAATATATATAAGTTTTCCACTTAATTAACCAAAATACATCAAATTAAATCCGTGGATGTTACAGCATGGGCTCCACCACGCTCAACTTCGTCCTCGAAGTTACTCGGACTCAAACAGTTTCGGATACTTTCTTAACATTTCTGACTTAGTTTCCCATGTATGATTTGCTCCTTTATGATGCTTCCAACGTACAAGCACCATTTCTATCTCCTTGCTTCTCAATTTCTTCATCTTAGTATCTAACACACACTCCGGCTCTTCAACATACCGGAGCCTTTCATCAACTTGCAGTTCAGTATGGTCGGCCCAATCCTCGTTACTAGAAGTAAATGACTTTCGAAGATTTCCAACGTGAAACACCGGATGTATGCCCGACATCTCTTCAGGCAATTCCAAACGGTATGACTGATTCCCCACTTTTTCGGTTATCTTAAATGGTCCGACGAATCTCGGAGCCAACTTTCCCCTTTTTACAAAACGAGTAACACCCCTCATGGGTGATACTTTCAAGTATACCCAGTCATTAACTTCAAAATTGATCGGTTTGTGCCTCCGATCATAGTAACTTTTCTGACGATCCTGGGCCGCTTTCATGTTCTGCCTAATCAACTGTATCTTCTCGTTTGTTTCTTGAAGCAAGGCCGGCCCAGCGATTGGTGTTTCACCCGTTTCTCTCCAACATGTAGGAGTCCTACATTTCCTTCCATACAAAGCCTCGAACGGCGCTTTCTTGATTGTCGCATGATAGCTATTATTGTACGAGAACTCTATCAGTGGCAAATGATCATCCCAGTTGCCACCGAGATCTAACACACAAGCTCTCATCATATCTTCCAAAGTAAGGATCGTTCGTTCACTTTGGCCATCGGTTTGCGGACGATAGGCCGTACTCATTGCGATTCTCGTTCCTAACCCTTCTTGCAGTGCCGACCAGAAATTTGAAGTAAACCGGCTGTCCCGGTCCGATACTATGGACTTAGGCACTCCATGCCTAGAAACAATCTCGTCCATATAAATTTTAGCCAACTTTTCTAAGGAGTAACTTTCTCTTATCGGTATAAAATGTGCGGACTTAGTTAATCTATCGACTATCACCCAAACTGCATCATGTTGGCGCCTAGTCTTCGGCAGTTTTGTAACAAAATCCATAGTAATGTGCTCCCACTTCCATTCCGGAATGGGAAGCGGCTGCATACTGCCGTACGGTTGTTGATGTTCGGCCTTTATCAACCGGCAAGTCCTACATCGTTCAACATACTGACCGATATCCTTCTTCAATCCCGGCCACCAAAAGTCTGCCTTTAAGTCGTTGTACATCTTTGTGCTCCCGGGATGTACAGAAAATTTAGATTGATGCGCTTCTTCAATGATAACATTTCTCATACCACCATACTTCGGCACCCAAATCCTTCCGTATACACCTTTTAATCCAGACTCGCTAGTTTCCATATTCTTAATCTGTACTCTAATATCCTCAACACCGACATTTTCTTCTTTCAAAGCTTCTAGTTGGGCAGCTTTGACATCGTTAATGATCGTGGAACTTAGTATAGTGGACGTCATCATATAACAGAAATCCTTAGCATAAGCTTTCCGGCTCAAGGCATCGGCTACTACATTAGCCTTCCCGGGATGATAAAGTATCTCACAATCGTAGTCTTTAATAAGCTCCATAGACCTACGTTGTCTCATATTAAGTTCCTTCTGGCTAAAGATATACTTCAAGCTCTTATGGTCCGTGTAAAGTTGACACTTAGTACCGTACAGGTAGTGCCTCCATAACTTCAAAGCAAATGTTACTGCGGTCAACTCCAGATCATGAGTCGAATAATTCTTCTCATGCTGCTTCAACTGTCTTGAAGCATACGCTATAACCTTCCCACGCTGCATCAATACAGCGCCTAACCCTAACCTCGAAGCATCGGTATACACCACGTAGTCATCATTGCCTTCAGGTAAGGCAAGTATCGGCGCCTCACTTAACGCCTTCTTCAGAACCTCAAAGGCATCCTGCTGCACAGTTTCCCATATAAATGGTGCATTCTTCTTGGTTAATGCAGTTAAAGGAACTGCAATCTTTGAGAAATCCTTTATAAACCTCCTATAATATCCTGCCAACCCCAGAAAACTTCTAACTTCGGTAGCTGTTTGAGGTGGCTCCCAATTCTTTATCGCTTCAACTTTAGCCGGATCTACCGAAATCCCAGCCCCCGAAATCACATGCCCTAGAAACTGTATCTGTTGCAGCCAAAACTCACATTTTGAGAACTTGGCGTACAACTTTTCTTTCCTCAACAACTCTAGCAGCTCCCTGAGATGCTCAGCATGCTCAGCCTCAGACCTAGAGTATACTAGAATATCATCGATAAACACTATCACCGACTTATCCAACATCGGTCTACAAACCCTATTCATCAAGTCCATAAAGACAGCTGGGGCGTTAGTTAATCCAAAAGGCATTACCAGAAACTCGTAATGTCCATACCGAGTCCTGAATGCTGTCTTTGGCACATCTTCCTCTCGAACCTTCAATTGATGATATCCCGATCTCAGATCAATCTTAGAAAATACACTAGCGCCATGTAACTGATCAAACAAGTCGTCTATCCTCGGAAGAGGATACTTGTTCTTAATCGTCAACTTGTTCAGTTCTCGGTAATCTATGCACATCCTCATCGTGCCATCCTTCTTCTTTACAAACAACACCGGAGCTCCCCATGGCGATGAACTCGGCCGAATGAAGCCCTTATCCAACAATTCCTGAAGTTGTGTCATCATTTCTTTCATCTCGGTTGGGGCAAGACGATAAGGAGAACGAGCTACCGGTGCAGCTCCAGGGATCAAGTCAATCCTAAATTCTACTTGTCTTTCAGGCGGCACGCCAGACAAGTCTTCCGGAACACATCCGGAAATTGTGAAACAACCGGCACATCGGCCAAAGTTCTCTTCTCTGCCTTAGCATCAATCGCATATGCTAAGTATGCATCACATCCCTTTGCAACAAGCTTTCGAGCTTTTGCAATAGTCAGCAAACACAGATCCCCGCTTCTCCTATCCCCATATATACATATCTCACGCCCCTCCGGGGTAGTTATCTTTATCATTCGGCTCTTACACACTATATGGGCTTCATTCTCGATCAACCAGTCCATTCCGACTATCACATCAAACTCGCTGAACTCTATCGGAATCAGATCTAAATTGAAGACTACATCTTCAATTACTAACGTGCAATTTCGGTATACATGATCTACCTTAACTAAAGTATTGCTAGCAGTTTCAATATCAAGTATAGCAGACAACTTAGACAGTGGCATGGCAAGTCTTTGTGCAAACACAGTAGAAACAAACGACCTATTGGCACCCGAATCAAATAAAACTCGTGCAGGCATAGAATTAACTATGAACGTACCCGTGACGACCTCCGGATTTTCCCTTGCCTCCTCTGCAGTTATCTGAAAAGCACGAGCAGGTGCCCTCTGTGACTGACCCCGGCGGTTAACTGAACCACCACTCGAACCTCCAGACGATCGTGTTGATGATGGGATAGCAGCCGTTGGAGCATTCTTCCTACAATTCCTGCTATAGTGACCCCACACTCCACACTTATAACAAGCATCACCCTTCCTTGGGCAGTCATTCTGAAAATGGCCCAGCTCCCCACAGCAAAAACAAGCACGTCCGTTAGTGCATTTGCCAAAGTGCTCCAGATGACATTTATTGCAATACTGCGGCTCAGTGTTGATGGAGTATGCACGCGCACGACCGCGATCAGATGAACCAGATTGTCGGCGATACGACTGTTGAGGTGAGTACTGTGAAGACCGGGAAGAACCAGAATATCCTCCCTCCCTTTGGCGCTTCGGCGGTGACGGCTGTGTTGGATTGGTGGAAGCAGCAGCAGACCCAACAGAGTAGCCCGACATAATCAAAATCTGCTCTACATTTCTGGCAGCCTCAAGTAAGCCAGCAAATGTAGGGTAGCGGACGTTGCTCATAACCCTCCTAATCTCAATGTCAAGACCAGCCTCGAACCTGGTCACTTTCCTTTCTTTGGTGTCCACCTGATGAGGTGCGAACAGACTTAACCTCGTGAACTCCACAGCATATTGGGACACCGTCTTAGTCCCCTGTACCAGCGCCATAAACTTTGCTTCCAACCTCCGGCGTTCATCAACCGGACAGTACTGCTGAGTGAATAGGTCCTTGAACTCAGCCCAAGTCATAACAGAAATCTTCTCCAATGTCAAAGCATTCACCATGGCATTCCACCACATAATTGCGTCATTAGTGAACATAGCAGTTGCATAACGAACCATGTCCTTCTCAGCACAGTCGCTGATTCGGAATGTTCGCTCAGTTGCGGTTATCCATTCAAGTGCAGCAACAGCATCCCCTAAACCATTAAACTCTACAGCTCCGTTTCCTTTGAAATCCTTAAAACGACAACCTCGAGGTTTGTTAGATGACCCAGTGTTGTCATCTCGTTCCTCGTTGTTACCCCCTTCCTTCTCCTTGTTCTTTCTCTTATCCTCTCTCCTCTTAGCATCGGCCTCATCTCGAGCCCGAAACTGATCTTGTATCATTTTATTCTGCTCAGCCATCATGGCTAGCATCATCTCTCTGGCTTCCTCAGGTGTCATTCCTCCAGACATGTTCTGAAAATATAAACATATAACTTGTTTAGTAACATGTCATCAGTTTAAAGACACCACTTATTTGTCCCGTATGATAGTCAATCTCTTATAATTACTAGATCATAACCTATCTTAGTTCAGATCATTACTTAAACCACTACATATCATTACCTAATGTTTGAGATCAAGACCTCACGGACACTTGAATCTCAAACAACTGCTCTGATACCATCTCGTGTGGCACCCTTGCCACAACAACCACCAATTACAATACACCCAGGATTAATCATCACACACAATAACATAATGATCTGATAACCTAAATTAAGTGCGGAAGCATTAAAACATAAATGAAATAGTGCAACAAGTGTTAAACACCCTACGGTGCTATAAGGTACCAAGTCTAAGTCTACACACCCATACATTTATTACAATCATCCAGAATATATTACAACATTGTCCAAATCACAATTACCGATCAAATAGTGCCGAGTCTCCCAAATCTTCCAAACGACCTAACTAGAAGGTCCAGCAGTAGACTTCCCTTTTCCTGTAAAATAAAAAATCAACAACTGGGGAATAAGCGGATGCTTAGTGAATACATAGATTGCGCATTTTATAAATTTTTATGAAGCCCAAGAGTAATCCCGACGACAAACGTCGTATACTCTCTTCGTACACCAAGTACGGACCAGAGCCGCAGCCCCTTCGAGCTCACAGCTCGGCATTTAAACATACCATCTGAGACAAACGTACGATCGGGGATGACATACTGCCTACCGGGCCTAGGAGGGATCAGCTCCAGGTCATATAGCACAGTAACATCAGAGTAATCGATGCGACCCACCGGTCCATCACTAGATGCACAACAACCGAAAGGACATGCAACAAGTAAGAATGTGCATCTAAATCTACGCAAGTTAGTAGAATTCCAAACAATCAATGAAACAACAGGTCTCAGCAGGCAAAGCTTACATAAAACAAATATAAACATGCGAAATCTACTGTACTCACAGTGGGTGCGTAATTATCTTTTAACCGATATTATTTCTCTTCGGGCTTTCAACCGGATTCCACCAAGTACCCCACTGTGGGTTAAAAAACACCACAAGGGACCTGTTATATCAATTACAACAATACCTCGTATCATTAACCGTTTAAATCCATAAAATCAAGTTTCGTAAGTTTGGCGATATTTTCCCCCATTTCGGGTACATGTCTAAATTCGAACTATAACTAAAGTTTGAACCCATTTCATGATCATACATTGTCCTTTGAATAACTCTTGCCATTTTATGTGTTGTTTATAAGTTCCATTCAAAATATACAAGTTTAGAGAGTATATTTCTCAATTTTAGGCATTAAACTCGAATTTAATGGGTTAGATTCGAAATCAAGCATCAGATTCGAAGCTCTTGCATCAGATTCGAACCCCTTATGTCAGATTCGAACCTACCTTCGAATCTAGGGTTAGATTCGAACCCCACTTCGAGTCTAGGCCTAGATTCGAAGCCCTCCCCTTAGAATCTAACGGTACACACTCGAATCTAGCACCAAACTCGAGTTTGTTCTTATATTTCGACTCTGTTCTTGACATATTCGAGTCTGTTCATCATTTCAACTTAAATCCTTCATTTCTAAGGCTAAAATCACTACTATATCATGTATAATACCTAGATTTGATTCTACTATGCATATATTATCACATTCCAGCAATGTTTCGAGCAAAACAAGCTTAAATTTGCATAAAATGATAGATTCGAAATTTTAGTTCTTACAAAACCGAAACCATAATCTTAGAAAGGTCGATTCTTACCTAAATTCGCACGAAATCTGAATTCTGTTTGTAGATTGCTGTTGTACTCCTCGATACCTTTCCGATGACGTATAATTCTCGAAAATCTGACGGTCGGTTTGTGATATATCTTAGAGAGATGTAGAGAGAAAATTTCTAGAGAGATGAAGTAGTGAGAGAGTGTAAACTAGAAAAATGAAGCCTATTGCCCTTTATATACTACTTTCGTCATTTTGCACATTTCATCACTCGACTTAACCGGTTCCATAAAATACTGATTTAATCTTAGATTTATCATAAATAACTTTTAAATTCATAATACTCCACAAAATTAATTCTGAGTTCAATTTTTCTTAAAAATAGCAACAAACATGCTAAATATCCAAATACATAGTAATTGCCCAAATTCAACTTAATTATATAACTTTTCCGCTTAATTAACCAAAATACATCAAAATAAATCCGAGGATGTTACAATATATATATATATATATATATATATATATATATATATATATATATATATATATATA
>JAANYP010004213.1:44259-46759 GCA_020465985.1 Centrapalus pauciflorus
AAAAGATGATAAATGGATTGTGGATATATTTAATGATACACACAATCATGTTTTGAGCACTACACCAACGAAAGTAATGAAACACCGGTCTCATTGAAAGTTTCATCGCTCCATGGCTTGCAAATCATTAATGTTGGAACTTGGTGAGTCCGGGTTAAGACCATCTCAAATAAAAAAAGCTGTAAATGCATTGAAATCTCCGTATGAAGCTGATGTCACCTCAAAACAATGTGCCGATATTCTGATTGAACAACGAAAACAGTACAAAGGTAAAGATTTTTATGGGCTTATCAAGCACTTTCAAGATAAAACATCAACAGATGTTAACCAGTATTTTGAAATAGACTTGTTTGATGATGGTTCTCCTAGAAATATTTTTTGGGCTGATGGGAGATCAAGAGATGCTTATGTAAAATTTGGAGATGTAGTTGTGTTTGATGTCACATATAGGACTAACAAATTTAAGATGCCATTCGCTCCGTTTATTGGGGTGAATCACCATGGTCAATCGATACTTTTTGGTGGTGCATTGCTTGAGAATGAAAAGGAAGAAACTTTTCAATGGCTATTTGAACATTTCTTAAAGTGCATGTTTAACAAGTACCCATTTGCAATAATAACTGATCAGGATAAAGCAATGGGTAATGCAATTCAAAATGTTTTTCCAAACACTCGGCATCGTTATTGTGCATGGCACATTAAAAAACACGAGTTAGAACATCTTCGGCCATTTATATCACATTATAGTGATTTCCAAGAAGCTTATAGACGATGGGTAAAAAGTGATACGGTTGAAGAATTCGAAACCCAATGGGAAGTTTTACGTAGTAAGTATAAGCTTGATAGTAGTAGGTGGATGATAGAGATGTACAACCAACGAAGACATTGGGTTAAAGCTTTCTTAAAAGATGTTTTTTTTGCCGGAATGACGACAAGCGGAAGAAGTGAAAGTATTCATTCCTTTTTTGATGGATATGTTAATTCGAAGACCATATTGAATGAATTTGTAATTCAATATGATAAGGCTGTTGAATCTCGAAGGGCCGATGAAGAAAATGAAGACTTCCAGACAATGAACACCAGGCCAATTCTTTCGTCTATTCATCCAATAGAAGCAAAAGCAGGTAATTTTGTTTTAAGTCTCTTATGTTCCTCATTTTCTACTTTTGGGATAACAAGTTATCGGAATCATATAATTATTTAATTTGCAGGTAAATGTTATACTAGAAAGATTTTTGAGCTTTTCAAAAAAGAATGGATAGAAGCCACCAACAATTTAACTCATGAGACTTTAAGCAAAAGTCCTGAACAAATCAGGTATAATGTTGGACAAGTGAATGTTGAGAAAAGATACTGGAGAGTTGTTAACTTCTATTACTTAAATGAGGTGGATGTGAGATGCCCGTGTGCTAAGTTTGAAACTCATGGGATATTATGCAAGCATATCTTATATGTGATGAAAAAGAAGCATGTAGAAACCCTTCCTGATCAGTATATTTTACCTAGGTGGACACTAGATGCTAGGTACAAAGTAGGCAACGGTAATATTGGACTTGAAGACATGAACAATAAAAGTGGAGTTAGTGCCTTCACCATATGGTGTGTTCATGAAAATTGTACCAAGGCAATTGAACAAGCAAAAGACTCTCATTTGGAGATAAATAAGCTCAATGCTTTCCTGGTAAAGTTTTTAGAAGAACAAATGATTCGGAAAAGCGAAAAAGAGGTTGAAAATGTATGTCAAGACTCTGATGTGGGTATATCTCAAGTAAACATGTTGCCTCAAATGTCTATCCGAGATCCTCTTGTTCTTACAAATACTAAAGGGCGCCCTAAAAGTGCAACGAGAATCAAGTCTTCTTTAGAAGTAAAACGAAAGAGAACTTGTTCTTATTGTAAGCAACTAGGCCATTATGTTACTGGGTGTCCAAAAAAGAAGGTAATTCTTGTATATATATTGGCTTTATGTTTTCTTCTTTCCCTATTTTAATGTTTAATTTTAATCTTTATTAGGCGGATGACTCTTTACCAAAACAGAATGATGAGATGTAGCATTCGTGATCCATCTTACGCATGAAATGTGGGGGTTGTGATGCTGCTGGTACTTGAGGTTTCTGAGATAAAAAGACTATGACTGGTTGTCCAAAAAAGAAGGTAAGTGTCATTTCTATTTCTTTCTAATGTTTCATAAGTTTCATAGTTTAATATAATAACTTGTATTTGTAGGTCAATGATTCTTTTCAAGAAAAAGAATGATGCTTTAGGTGATATTTATGGTGATTGTTGCTGTGAGTAAAAAGGAAAAAGAGAGGGGTGAGTGTTGTAGGTATTTATGGAATTGTGTATGGTTGTGTGTTTGTAAGGATTTTAAGTGTTTGTGTAAGAATTTCAAATATTTGGTTTTGTTTTTACCATGTCATGATGATATATTAAAAAGTGGTGTTGACTCTGTTTAATTGTGCCTTGTTATAAAGTCTCAGATTAGGTGTGTGTTAGTGAA
>JAANYP010004213.1:51759-64725 GCA_020465985.1 Centrapalus pauciflorus
CAAGCTTGACTGCGGAAAGGTTCAAGCTGAGATGACAGATACAACAGTTGTTAAACTAATCTAAGACACACTCAGACTAGATACAATAACTACATTCACTTAGATGCACTCACTGTTTTAACAAGACACAGATGGACAGCTTGAGTATGAACAGCTTAGACACACTTACTGTTATATTCAAGCAGACTTGCATGCATCAAAAACACACTTTAATGCACGATCTGATTTCACACTCTTGGATATCTCACCATCCTTAGAAGCTTCCTTTTATACCCTCACTGAGAATCTCAGTGAAGCTTCTTCATTGGACGATGAGAAAGTGGGATGTCTTTCCAAAAAGACAAAACATCTTTTCTGCACATGTTGATAAAGCAGACTTGTCTTTATATGGCAGAATCTTTGTCTTTTTCTTTTTGTCACTGTTGCATAAGGCTTTAACCAAAAAAGGAATGTCAACTTTGCATCTTTCTTCTTTTGTTAAGACCATTTTGATATAAGAAAAGGTCTGTCACCCTTTTCAGATATCCATTTGTCTTCATGTAACAGAACAGCGTAGGTAGGCTTTTGCAGTTTCTGTTTTTCCACTTTGTCTTCGACTTGTAAACTGATCTTGTAGCCAAAAACAATACATGAGGACTTGGAAACATATTCCATAAAGTGTTTAGCCTGTTCACAAAGAACAGGTTCTGTTCACAAAGAACAGAACACTTAAAATCTGTCCACGCTGCTCAACAGAACAGAGCAGCGTAGACCGTTTATGTCCAGCCTGTTCAGCAGACTGAACAGCTTGGACAATCTGCCTTTGTTGCAACGATTGCAACAGGGTAAACAGCTTTGCCTGATATTACAAATCACTTTTCAGGTTTCAATAAGGCATAAAGAGGCCTTAAATTATACCTTCAAGTGCATCAAACAGGTTTAATTAAAAATCTCCCCCTAAGATGTAGAGCAGGTTTGACTGAGGCCTTTTTGTGCCTAACAATCTCCCCCTATTTGCAACAATCAGTCTAAGCTGATTTTATCAATAATCACTATACATTTTTACAATACATTTTGCTGAAATGAAATTACAACATTGACGTAAAGTAAAATATCAGTTTATATATATACTGATTTTTTATTACATAAACAACATATGTTTTTACAAAAGTACAACTAATGTACTAGTGTATATTACAACTGATGTAAAAATAAAAGTTACAACTAATGTACAAGAAAATTCAACAATTTGGACTGTTGATGATGGGAGCAGATAATGGCAAGCCTGTCCAACATATGGACAGCTTCCATTCTTCACCTACTCAGATAGTAAGTGGACTTCAAGACGGTGGTGGTGGCAATCCTTCTTGAAACATTCTTTCAAGTTCATCCCTGGTTTCCTCCAAATCTTGTATTTCAACTCTAAGGAACATAAAATTGGGATGTTCAAGCTCCCCTCTTTCATAGAAGCCTCTGAGCTGATCCCAGATGGCTGCTCTCCACTTACTAGATTGCCTGAAAGAGTTTGCAAGTTTGAATGTTACAATCTGTTTGAGACCAACTTTGTGTAGGTCTGATGCTCTCTTAAAGCACTTCTTATTTGTCAGGGGATCTTGTTGGGAAATAGTTTAAGTAAGGTTCAAGCTGTTAGTTAGACTTCTCAAGCTGTTAGTAGATTCTCTGTTTAAATACAAAGTTCATGCTGTTAGTTGAAGAAACTCGAGCTGCCAGTGTTAAAGTTCAAGCTGCTAGAGTAAAACTGCTCAAGCTGCTGTGTTCAAGCTGTCCAACGACTCAAGCTGCTCAACAGTTTCTCAAACAGAAAGTGCTGATTTTCAGTGAAGATATCTACAAGAAGATTCCAGCATATCTACTATCAAAGAAGTCCTAGTCCTTCAAGGAAATATGTCCATAGAGCAATATAAATAGACAGAATGTTGTATAGAAAACAGAGGCATACACATACGCACATAGAAGTTTTCTGCATTATTGAGTCTGTAATTGCTTTATTGTTTAAGTTTTCATAAGCCTCTAAGGTTGTAAAACCCTAAGAACAATCTGTGTTCTTCGTCTAATCATAACAGATTAGAGGTGATTGTAATCATTCAATTCAACAATACAAACAGTCTTGATTACTTCTTATATTTATGCTTTATTGTTTCTGAAAGTTTTTGTTAAAATAATTAAGTGTTATTCCGCAAACTTCTTAATTAAACTTTGATTCAAAGCAAGATTATTGATTTATACTCTGATAAATTCAAATCAGTTAATCTTAGTGGCTCATAGCTTTAGATCCTGACAAGTGGTATCAGAGCAACAGGTCGTTCTTTGTTTTTCAAAGTCGAAAACTTTCTTTCAAATTTTTAATCTTTTTCAATGGAATTTGAAAATAGCAGCAGTGGATCTGGGCAAGGACTCAAAGTGCCTATGCTCAAGCCCACTGAGTTTGAGATGTGGAAACTCAGGATTCAACAGCATATTCAATTCATTGATTATGCCATATGGGAAGCTGTTGAATTTCCTCCTGTAGTTGATCCAGAACTTGATGCTGAGGGTAAACCAGTTAAAACTCCTCCAAAAACTGAACTTGAAAGGAAGGCTAGAATGAATGAAGTAAAAGCACTCACATTATTACAAATAGCCATTCCAAATGCTTATCAACATCAGTTCAAAAAGTTTTATACTGCTCACTCTCTTTGGAATGCCTTAGAGAAGAGGTTTGCTGGTAATGCAAGTACCAAAAGAAATCAAAAAGACCTCTTGAAGCAGCAGTATGAAAACTTTTCTGGTGGCAAGAATGAAAACCTCACACAAATCTTTGACAGGTTCAACAAACTGATAAGTGAACTGGAAAGTGCAAAGGTCAACCTGGATCAAGATGAAGTCAACAGGAAGTTTCTCAGATCTCTTGGAGAAGAATGGACAGTCTACGCTGCTCAGTGGAGAACAAAAGACACACTTGATGAAATAGAATTGGATGATCTGTACAACAGTCTAAGAGTGTTTGAGACTGAAATAGATGCTAAAAAGAAATCCTTTTCTTATAATCATAACACTGCTCTTCTGTCCTCTGAAAAATCTAATAACTGTGATTCTGTTTCAGGTGGTGATGGAAATTCTGCTGAAATTCATTATGAAGCTTTTGTTGCCAATGATGGATTATTTGCTCTAAACGTTGAAGACTTGGAACAAATCCATCCTGATGATCTTGAAGAGATGGACTTAAAGTGGCAACATGCAATGCTGACCATGAGAGCCAAAAGATTTCTGAAAAGAACTGGCAGGACCAACTTTCAAGCCAAAACAGATGGCAAACCATCTTTTGATAAATCAAAAGTGGAATGCTACAAATGTCATAAGCTTGGTCACTTTTCCAGAGAATGTAGATCTCAAGGTCAACAGCCATCAAGGACTTCACAGCCAATCCAAACTTCCTCATCAACAGCACTTGTCTCTCAAGAAGACAATGTGTTTGACTGGAGTGATCAGACAGAGGAAGAATTCCAAAATCAAGCACTCATGGCAGAAACATCAACTGTCTCCTCCACTGAACTACCATCTGAGGTAAATTCTAAACTCTGCTCTCAATCATGCAAAAATATGGTTAAAAAGTACAGAGATCATAATGAGAGCATGTGCAAAACTCTGGCTAAGATGGAAGAGAGGAGGTATGAATATATGCAGGCCATAGAAGATCTGGAAAAACAGATCAATGATTATAAGGATAATGAGATTCAAATGGGGTATGATAGAAACTATCATGAGTGGGAGAAAAAGGAACTTAATAAGAAAATAGAATCTCTGAATAAAAAGGTAGAAGAATCTGAACAGAAGGTGTTAGAGGCTAATAAGAAACTAGAATCTGTTAACATAGATCTAGGTAATTTCAAGTTAGCAAATCAGAAGCTAGAACACCTAATGGAAGTTCAATTCAAAGATAGAGTCAAATCACAGGTCAATCCCAAAGAAGGAATAGGATACAAAGCTACTCCACCTCCATATAACAACAAGTACATTTATCCAATGAGTGAAGTAGCTGATAGACTTGTCAAAGAACCACTAGATAAGTCTATGACTAAAGTAGATCCTATCCTTGATAGCAGTCCTGAACCAAAAGTAGATGAGAGTCAACATAGCGACTGTGACACAAAGAGTACACCCATAGAAGCCAAAGTTCCCAGTACGAAAGGAAAAGAGAAGATGAGTGAATGCACTGCTACTCCACAAGTTTCTGTACTTTCTAACTGTAACACTGCATCTTCATCAAAAGGAACTAAAAGAGGTAAATCTGTTTCTATCTGCACATGCCAAAAGCATGGTGTTCAAAAGTTTCCTAAACAACAACAGGTAAGAGGAAACCAGAGAAACAAAAACCAGAAATTGGCTGAAAAATCTGGTGTTCCAATTCAAACTGTCAAAAGATGCTTTCACTGTGGAAGGAAGAATCATTTAGCCAAGGATTGTTTTTACAAACCAGCTGTTGCAAAACAGGCTGTACATCACACAAAATCAAATCCTAAACAGGCAAAACACTCAAAAGTGAAACCTTCCGCAGCAGTTCCAAAGAGAACAGTTGATCACAAATTTTCAAAAATTAATAAAAAACAGTCCACACATCAAAAACAAGTTTTGGCAAAGCCTAAATCAAGTTTTAAACAAATATGGTGTGTCAAGGACAAATCTGGTGCTCAAACTGCTAATGCAAAAGATCAGACTGTTAAGTCAAAATCTGATGCTGTTAGTGCAAAAACTGAAACTGTTAGCACTACAAACACAGCTCAAGCTGCTGGGCATCAAACTGGAGCTGCTAGTGAATCATCTGAGACTGTCAAAAGAAAAGATGATCAAAATAATTGGATACCTCATATACTCACTAAATACTCTCCAAAGACTCCATCAGTAGACCTCACCAAATACAAGAAATCAAAAACAGTTTTTAGTTATGTCAATATACAAGGCCAACCCAAAACCAATTTGGTTTGGGTTTACTCCACTACTAACTAAGCTGTTATTTGTGCAGGGCAACCACAGGTCTCCTCATCGGACAAGATGGCATCTGGACAGTGGATGCTCTAGGCACATGACAGGCAATTCTGAATGCTTGTCAAACTTCAAAGGATTTGATGGAGGTTTTGTTGCATTTGGAGGCAACTCAAAAGGAGGTAAGGTCACAGGTAAAGGTACTGTAAATGCAGGCAACATGATATTCCATGATGTTCTGTATGTTGAACAGCTTAAGTATAATTTATTGAGTGTCTCTCAAATCTGTGATAAACAAAACATTGTTCTATTCACAGATTCTGAGTGCATTGTTCTTTCAAAGGATTTCAAAATTCCTGAAAATCTTGTTTTACTCAGAACACCAAGAAAGGACAATGTTTACTGCTTAGACACAACTCTTTTAACCAAATCAAATACTTTAAGCTGTTTAATATCCAAAGCATCATCAAATGAGTCTGCTCTTTGGCATAGAAGGATGTGTCACATGAACTTCAGGTCCATGAATGATTTAGTTAAAAAGAATCTGGTAAGAGGATTACCACAAAAGGAGTTCATTTGTGATGATCATTGTGTAGCATGTCTTAAAGGTAAGCAACACAAAACTTCTCATAAGGCCAAAGAAGTAAATTCAATCTCATCTGTTCTTCAGCTGCTGCATATGGACCTATTTGGTCCAACATCTGTTTTGAGTTTGAATAAAAGGGCATACTGTTTAGTCATTGTTGATGATTTCACAAGATTTACTTGGGTTTACTTTCTTAGGTCCAAAGATGAAACTGCTGAGCTTGTTAAGTCTTTTATCCTTAAGATAGAAAACCAATCCAATTCCAAAGTTAAGGTGATAAGATCAGACAATGGAACTGAATTTAAAAATCAAATTCTAAACAGTTTCTGTGAGTCCAAAGGTATTGCTAGACAATATAGTGCACCAAGAACACCACAGCAAAATGGTGTAGCTGAAAGAAAGAATAGAACATTAATTGAGGCTGCTAGAACAATGTTAGCTGATTCCAATCTGCCTATGACTTTCTGGGCAGAAGCTGTTAACACAGCCTGTTATGTTCTAAATAGGGTTCAAGTAGTTCAATCACAAGGGAAAACTCCTTATGAGTTATTCCACAACAAAAGTCCCCTAATAGCTTTCTTCAAGCCTTTTGGATGCCCATGTACTATCCTTCACACTAAAACTCACTTAGGAAAGTTTGAGAGTAAGTCTGAAGAAGGATTTTTTGTAGGATACTCAATTCAAAGCAAAGCCTATAGAGTATACAACCGTGTGTCTAAAACAATTGAAGAAAGTGCTAATGTTGAATTTAATGAAAATACTGCTAACATCAAAGGCACTGGTCCTGATTGGTTGTTTGATTTAGATTCACTAACAAATTCTCTGAGCTTTGCTGAGTTTCCTGCTGAAGCTGATGCATACAGGGTTGAAGCTGCCAACACAAATTCTCATGCTGCCAATACAATATCTCATGCTGGTAGCACAAAGTTTCAGACTGCTGCAGATTCAACAAGTTGGGATGATTTCACCACTCTACCACTTCTGTCATGTGATCCTCCAGGGGTCCTGAGCACTCAACATGAGGCAAATACAGACACTGAAGTGCCATTCCCAAGTCCTGACAGCACAGCTCAACCAGAAAAGGAAACAGCTCCAGTTTCTAGGCTAGCAGTCCCAACAGCTTCTCAAGCTGTTAGCCTAGAAACTCAAGCTGTTCCAGAAACTGAACCATTCACTGGTTCTGATGGAGATGACACAAACCTTGGAACATCCTTCCAAACAGAGAGAGAGCCCACACTACAAGTTCATAAGTATCACCCTCTCAATCAAATACTGGGTGATCCAAGCACTCCTGTTCAAACAAGGAAGATGGTTCACAATGAGACTGCTGCTGCTGAACAAGCAGTTCCAGAATTCAGTCTAGCTGCTTTTGAACATGCCTGCTTCATGTCTCAATTAGAACCTAAAAAGGTATCAGACGCACTAAAAGATGCATCCTGGATTGAAGCTATGCAAGAAGAGCTTTTACAGTTCAAAATCCAGAATGTATGGACTCTGGTGGATCTTCCTAAAGGTAAGAGAGCAATAGGTACCAGATGGGTGTTCAGAAACAAGAAGGATGAGAGAGGGATAGTCATCAAAAACAAAGCAAGACTAGTAGCACAAGGGTACACTCAAGAAGAAGGAATAGACTATGATGATGTTTTTGCTCCAGTAGCAAGAATTGAAGCCATCAGACTATTTCTAGCATATGCAAGCTTCAAAGGCTTTAAAGTGTATCAAATGGATGTCAAGTCTGCTTTCTTGTATGGGACAATTGAAGAAGAAGTGTATGTGTGTCAACCTCCTGGTTTTGAAGACTACAAGTATCCAGACAGGGTGTACAAGCTAGACAAAGCACTCTATGGTCTTCACCAAGCCCCCAGAGCATGGTATGACACACTGTCCTCATATCTTCTACAGAATGGATTCAAGAGAGGCACTCTGGACAAAACACTTTTCACGAAAACCATCAAAACTGAGATTCTTCTTGTCCAGATCTATGTTGATGACATCATCTTTGGCTCAACTAATGATAAGTTGTGCAAAGATTTTGAGGCCCTAATGCACAAAAAGTTTCAAATGAGTTCAATTGGGGAACTCACATTCTTTCTAGGGCTGCAGGTCAAACAGACGCCTACTGGTCTATTCATAAGTCAATCAAAGTATGTCAAAGACATACTGGAAAAGTTTGGCTATCAAGACACAAAGGTTGCAAGCACTCCAATGGATCCTCATAAACAGCTTCATACAGATAAAGATGGCATAGATGTGGACATTCATCTCTACAGATCCCTTATAGGATCTCTCATGTATCTAACATCTTCTAGACCTGATATAATGTTTGCTGTTTGTGTATGTGCCAGGTTTCAATGTTCACCAAAGGATTCTCACTTGGTTGCTGTTAAGAGAATCTTCAGATACCTCAAAGGCCAACCACATTTAGGTCTATGGTATCCCAAAGACTCTCCTTTTGAACTAACTGCTTATTCTGACAGTGACTATGGTGGATGCAACATTGACAGAAAATCCACAACTGGTGGATGTCAATACTTAGGAGCAAGACTGGTCTCTTGGCAATGCAAAAAGCAAACAACTGTCTCCACATCATCCACTGAAGCAGAATACGTAGCAGCTGCAAGCTGCTGCTCCCAGGTAATGTGGATTCAAAATCAGCTTAGAGACTATGGTATGAATTTCTTATCCACTCCTATTTATATTGACAATTCAAGTACCATAAGCATTGTGCAAAATCCAGTGAAATTCCCAAAAACAAAGCATATAGAAATCAGATTTCACTTCATCAGAGATTGTAATGAAAAGAAGTTAATCCAAGTTACCAAAATTCACACAGATGATCAGCTAGCTGATTTATTTACAAAACCTTTTGATATAGGAAGGTTCACTTTCCTAATATCAAACATTGGTATGGTAAATATGGATTAATTGATTTCTATTACTATCAACTTAATATGCTAATTTAAGGGGGAGACACTGTGTTAGTGAAAAGTTGCACAATTTTACACTAACAGCATGAGTCTTTTCTCATGCTGCTAGTTCATTTTCTCATGCTGCTGGTTATTTTCACTTGATCTGTCAAAATGTGCAGGGTATTTGGGTAATTTTTCAAATGTGTGCGCGGGACCCAACCTTTTCGAAACCTTTAAAGGTCCCAGTTTCGTTCAGTTGTAACTACCAGTTACATATTGCTTCCAAGGCCTTCTTCTTTCTCTCTGAACGATACACACATTCTTTGCAAACCCTAAACCTAAACCGTCGTTTCTTTACCCATGGAGTTCGTAAAAGAACACAACTGCCTTCCATATACCCTGAAACACACTGACCTTCAACCATTCCATGAGATGATGGACTTCCTCAGGCACTCCCATATCCACTATGCTCTCCATATTAACCCCACTATCTACATATCTCATATTGAGCAATTCTGGAATCATGCCTACCTTCAAACCATCAATGGAGTGCCTACCCTGACTTCCAAAATCGATGGTACTACCATCAATATCACCGAGGAATCCATCAGAAATCATCTGCATCTTCAAGATGCCACAGGTATAAAAGACCTATCCCTTCAAGCTTTATATCTTGGTCTTCAAAATATTGGTTATAGGGGGCCTGCTGATTCTTTTACTTTTCTTAAGGCACACTTTTCTCCTAAATGGAAATATCTTGTGCATATTCTTCAGCAGTGTTTAAGCCCCAAAAGAACTGGTTGGTCCGAATTTTCTTCAAACATTGCCACTGCCTTAGTGTGCTTTTCTACTGGCCAACAGTTCAACTTTTCAAACATAATCTTTCAAGGAATGCTAAGGCACCATTCCCTGAAGCATGGGAAATTTTTGATGTATCCTCGATTCTTGGCAAAAATAATTGCACACACCTGCACTACTTCCAACTTACATAAGAGGATACATGTTTCCCATAGGCACTCCCTATCTTCACTCAAAAGGCTGCTAAAGCCAAGTGCCAATTTTGTTAGTATAGATGCTCCATTGCCCTCTGCAATGATGAGCATCATCACAAGAAACAGAGGAGAGGGGCCTGAGCAGACACAGCCTAACATCACTGCTTCAACCCCAGGACCCCAACCCACTCCTCATGATACAAACATATCCTCTGATCCTTTTGAACAGCCTACACGCCCACTCAGATATCTATACAAAAGAAAAAGGGGATCAGGAGCTCCTTCCTCCTCTTCCCATCAGCCACAGCCATATATCCCTGTGCAGGAGAATCCTTCTGCACAGAATATCCAAAGGGAACCAATTGAGGACACTCCCAACCTCAATCAGGAGGTGAACATCTCTTCTGAGACTGTTCATATGGGTTCTGTGGCTGGCACCACTGATGTCTCTGCACAAGAGGCACAGGAAAGGGCCAACATCTCTAAGACCACACCCATGGCAACAGCTAGTGTGCAAACACAAGCTGGAAGACCCCAGTACCAAGAACAGAGGGGCCCAGAGGTTTCTACTTCTGGAATTCATGTCAGTGATAGACCACAAACACCCCTGGTGTTTTCTGATCTTGAGACTAGTTTGCAACTCATGCTTTTGACGGATCCCAAGCTGAAACCTGTTGTAGCTATGTTGGAATACCAAATGTCCATCATTGCTGCACAGGGTGCACAAATCATGGCTCTAAAGCAATCAGAAGTGGCTCAAAAACAGAGAATGGATTATCTTCATAAGGGGTTTACCCTTTGTGGAAATAAGCTCATTCAATTAGAGCGTTTGATTCAAACCCAAGGGGCAAAGGTTGTAGGTCCTCCTGACCAAACCAATGCTTCCAAAAAGGGGGAGAATCAGGAGGTTCCCAAAACAGTCCAAGCAGCACCAACAGTCCCAGTTTCTAGGCTAGCAGTCCCAACAGCTTCTCAAGCTGTTAGCCTAGAAACTCAAGCTGCTCCTTCCAAAGCCACTGGAGTTGTTATAAGAGAAGGTATTCAAGCTCCATCCAGTTCAGTCCAACAGTCTGCTACAAAAGATAAAGGCAAGGGTATTCTCATTGAGTCTCCAAAGCACAAATTTTCTTCAAGAGAAGCCCAGATTGCCTTTGATGCTGAGATTGCCAGAAAATTAGCAGAAGAACAAGATCAGGCCCTAGACCAGCAAACCCATGCCCCAATGCAAGATGATGAAACCTTAGGAGATTACCTAAGAGGGTTTGTGGTCAAGCAAGGTGAAAGAAAGAGGAAGATGCCAACTGGGCATACCAAGGCTGAGGATAGAAGATTCTTGATAAATTTTGCTTTTGCAGCAGGGATTCCAAAGAAAATGGCTCAGTCCATGACCACTGAAAGGCTGCAGGCAATACATGATAAAGAAATGGAGAAAAGAAAGAAAGCAAGAGTCTCCTCAGAAATTCAGCCAGTACCAAAAGATCAACCGTCCCAGTCAGTCCAACCATCAACAAAACCAGTCCATCCTGAAGCTGTTCATGCACCGGCTCAAGCTGATCAACCCACTGTTTCTATTCCATCAGCTGTTAAGAAGGTGATCTTTGAACATCATCTGCAAAAGGCTATGGAATTAGAGAAGTTGATTGATCAACATGACTTCACAAAGCCTGAAATCAACTACTGGTTTGCAAAGTCCCTAGATGAAAGAAACTTAAGAGTCAAGTTTGTGATAAGGAGAGAATCTGGACCAGAAGAAGAGTTTGATACATTCTGGCAAATGGTTCATAAGCTGACCAGGGATGAACTGATAAAGATGTACAACATAGGATCGGTATCTCAAGTTAGATCTGCTCTTCCACAAGTAAAACAACTCATAAGAGATCTAAGTTCAGTTGCTGATTCTAAGTTTGCAAAAGAAGAAGTAGAGGATGCTGAGAAGAAAGGGAAAAAGATCAAAGAAGTTCACATCTTTGTTAAATCCAGAACTTACAGAATCAAATTCTCAGATGGGTCGGGTATTTTCTTCACTCTCGAGTTCTTAAATTTTTCAAAAGATATGCTACTCCAACTAAAATCAGTTAGGATATCTTGTGATAAAGAAGAGATGAAGAGAGATTTTTTGAAGGATGTAGATCAGAAGCTTGCACAGTTGTAAGTTTTTGAAAGCCTTGGTTTGTACATAACAGTTTACTTATTTATTTCCTTATTTGTATAGAACTTAAAGTCTTGTGTAAAGAATTTAAGTTAGGGGGAGATTGTTGGGAAATAGTTTAAGTAAGGTTCAAGCTGTTAGTTAGACTTCTCAAGCTGTTAGTAGATTCTCTGTTTAAATACAAAGTTCATGCTGTTAGTTGAAGAAACTCGAGCTGTCAGTGTTAAAGTTCAAGCTGCTAGAGTAAAACTGCTCAAGCTGCTGTGTTCAAGCTGTCCAACGACTCAAGCTGCTCAACAGTTTCTCAAACAGAAAGTGCTGATTTTCAGGGAAGATATCTACAAGAAGATTCCAGCATATCTACTATCAAAGAAGTCCTAGTCCTTCAAGGAAATATGTCCATAGAGCAATATAAATAGACAGAATGTTGTATAGAAAACAGAGGCATACACATACGCACATAGAAGTTTTCTGCATTATTGAGTCTGTAATTGCTTTATTGTTTAAGTTTTCATAAGCCTCTAAGGTTGTAAAACCCTAAGAACAATCTGTGTTCTTCGTCTAATCATAACAGATTAGAGGTGATTGTAATCATTCAATTCAACAATACAAACAGTCTTGATTACTTCTTATATTTATGCTTTATTGTTTCTGAAAGTTTTTGTTAAAATAATTAAGTGTTATTCCGCAAACTTCTTAATTAAACTTTGATTCAAAGCAAGATTATTGATTTATACTCTGATAAATTCAAATCAGTTAATCTTAGTGGCTCATAGCTTTAGATCCTGACAGATCTACAAAAAATGCCCCCAACTCAGGCTCTTCAATCAGCTTGCCTTCTTCAAATTCCACTCCTTTGGGCAGGCTGTGGTAACTCCCTTGATCTTTACTGCATAGTCACCTTGTTCAATCAAGATCAGGAGTTCCTCCAGCTCTAAATCTTTTTTGTTCCTCTTGGCCTTTATTTTGGGGTAAGTGACTGAGACACCCTTACTTAAATCTTCTGAGATCAGGCCAAGATCTTTCACTCTTTCCATCAGCTTTTTGACATATGCCCTGATAGTCTTAGCCGTTTCAGACTTAGACTGGCTCAGGGAAACTGCCAACTCTACCCATTCTCTGTACCCCATCTGTGCAACATCAGCGTAGTCATATGATTCCAGTTCTGGGCCTGTTGCACCCATTCTGGTTATTTGTAGCTTCCACTGTTTGCCTTTTCTTGAAATGGGCACAGCTTTGACAATAGCTTCCTTGGCAAGTATATATTCTATCAGCAACATCAAAGAACTTTTTCCTTGCCAAGTTGTCAAAGTGTATCTTGGCTCTTGTAGAGGATGCTTGTTTGGACTTGGTCCAGAGTCCGGAGCATCA